>JAWQFJ010004573.1:22500-35448 GCA_034096865.1 Theodoxus fluviatilis | reverse complement strand
TCTCAACAAGGGCATGGCGTAACCTACATCAGAGCTGCACGAGGCTTTATGTCCAGTCATCAAATATCTGGCATCTGTGATTGAGAAGTTTTGAAAGCGATGGTATTCCCACACGACACATGTTTGTACATTTCCATCCAATTACACTGCCTTGGAAGCAGTGAAACTACTTTCACAGCAGAATAATGATGGCTACAGATCTATACTTGTCTCTTAAACAAAAAAGGAAGCCATTCACTTGTAGCTTTCGATTCTTATCCAAGGATCTTCCTCGGCAAACTGAACGCTGGAGAGAACTGGGTTCAGTCTCACACTCCCGTTAGTAAACTCACGCAGTGTGACTGAACGAGCAAAGAGTAGATCGCTGGTAGTTGGTGTCGGCCCCGGTCACGGTTCAGGGTGGGGCTGTGGGCTGCGATGTAAATAGCCTCTCTTTGAGAATTACATGTGGTAAGTATTAATAGCGTCTTCTACGGTACACTCTGAGCAAAAGCTGAAAAATATGGCTGAAGCCACTGGATTCCCTACTTGTCAGCTGAAACACCAGACTGATGACTCTTTGGGGGCCTGCTCAAGGACCTCAGCAAGGGGATGACCCACGCAGCCACAGAAGCTATTGGGGGTTGGGGGTGGGGGTGACTGAGAAAGAATCGACCCGACTATGCTTTTATACCACCCTGGAAGTTGCAGACACCTACCCTACCGCAGCAGTGAACTGGCCACCGAACCCCATATCCAGTCCCGAAGAAACATCTCTGCATACTTTTACCAATTAAAGAGAAAAAGTAACACCAAGCCCTCACTCACTTTTTTTTTGTCGTGAGGATCTTCTTACAAGCTGTATTGCTTGAGCCCACGTGAACTGAAGCTGTTCTCTAAATACTTCGTTGCAGTCGTCAGATTGTCTCAAAGTCTCCATCGACAAATTTAATCTCATACGGTCTGATCAAAATACCAGCTCCAGCTCCTTCAAACCCAACAATTACAAGCCAAAGATTGTAAATCTAAGGTGGGGTGCACGCGGGTCTGAAACTGTCAAGCATTCCAATCAATCAGGTCAATTCGTGTTTTCTTCTTTTTCTTGGACTGTTAATTGATCCTCTTCTCTTACACATAGCTGCTAATTTTGTTTCGCTTTCTTCCGTCATTAATGATTTAACGCACATAATTTATTCCCCGCTTTTCTTTTTCAATCTGTTCGATTCTACCTTTAGTTTGTCTTCCAGCATCAGTGTTGTTTCTTTATCGGATTCCTAAAGAACCACAAGGTAGTTGAAGAATTTCTTTGGTCCTAATTCTTGTGTGCGTCTGAACTGAGAACAGGGATCTCCAAATTGAAGGGACAAAGCACGCTCGTTGCTTTTCGACCGATATCTGACAAGGAATAGGTACCATAGTTTCATTTGTGGAATCCTACAGTTATCTAAATAGACCCACCTGTCTTTTCCCATCCGTTCCTTTCCCGTGTTTTCCCGCCTTTTTAATGCACACTCTTTCTGTTATATCTGCTGCTTGGGGCCTGCTGTGCGAGAGCTACTGGAGCAGACCCTGAGAGCACAATGACCGCAGAAATCCAGCTGACGAGGGAGGTATCTAGGCAGCAGGGGCTGTATGATAATCTGAGGATACGTTCATATTGGTAGACAATTTCGCTCGCTCAGTGGAAAAACAAAGTTTACAAATATCTCTTGCAAGGCTCAGTCTGGTTTACGGACGTTTTTGGTTACGTTTGCTCTTTGCTAAGTTATTTGTCTTTTGTCCTCGTACATTCACTGTAAAATTTTGATATAAGTATCTCTAAGTGCGGATCTTTACCAGCCAGAAATGCATCGTAAAATAATAATCAGAAATGATATTTTCTCTCTAAGTGCTGTCGAGCTTGTCATGCAGCCGAGAAAACGACATTTGGTATTTCCCCCAACAATAAGGAACAAAACAAAAGACGGTGGGGAACTCTAAAACAAAGTAAATCAGTGGATCTCTTATATTTTCGAAGAAAAATTAAGAGTAGCTGTTGCTTGAGGAGAAAACTTAGTTGGTTTATCATGTACAAAGTAATAGCAAGGTTTAACAAATGATTCTTATCGCAAAGCAACATTTCTCATGATAATACATCTTTTGAAAAGTCTTCCTTTCATGTCTGTGATGCAACATCTTAATGGAGACATCAAATGCTAAATGTTGCTTTGTCCGGTTTAATTCTAAAAAGAGGACTGGAGCAGGAAAGGTGGAGGTGGGGGAGGACAAGATGGGGGCAAAGATGCGTGTTTTCTCGAAGTGTTCAAAATGAAAATCTAAAATGTTATGCAGTGTCTCGTAATGCAAACGCAGTCTCTGAAAATGATTCCACCATAGCATTGTGACTTATCTCGACTGTCTGACGTACTTGTGTTTCCTTTTTGCCTCCAATGATGACTGCATTTGTTGGGGGGTTTTAAATCATGGAGCGAATGATTTAAATGTAGTCCTTGTTACAGCGGTTGCACTTGAAGGTGCTGCTGTCATCCTGGAGCATCCTGTCCTTCCGTAGAGTGGGTCTCTCCTCCCCTTCCAGCCTCCAGTCATATTTTTCCCTCTCTCAGTCTGATCTGGAGCTCACATCTCCAAGTGGTGCGTATGACTGATAAAGAAAATCCCATTGAAATCTGTTCCCTATTTGGACCCAGCTTGAGAGGAACACTGTTGGGGAAGGCAAAGAAATTTGACGAGGGAGGAAGTGATAAAAAAGTTTCCATTGTACCTAAAGGAACGGAAAAGGTTTGCAACAGCCAGGGTGGGTGAGGGGAACATAGACCATGGTGCAGCAATGAAGAATCAGTGGTGAGATGGAACATATTTAAATAAAGAAGGACTTGTTATGATTAACTTTGAATGTGCTTTTCTTGTTGCAGTGCTTGTCTTTATAATGTAATGAATGTGAATTGTCGTGTGCGTAAAAAAAAGTTGTCTGCACTCTTCTCGCAGAGTTTGACGTTACCCTTGTTTTGATGTGAGTTTAATGGCGCAGTATTTCAATCCCGGTTTGCATTCTTGAATAATCAACATACACAAATCCTACATCCTTCCAAGGTTGCACTCAAGCTGTCAGTAGAAGGCTCGTCTTCAGCATACACAACAATGGTTTCTAGTCCGCAAGCATTTATTTACATCTCCAGTCAAGATGAAAACCGATACTTATTGTCCATCTCATGAATTCAGTCTAAACAACACGGTAGCAGGGACCCTCTTACACAAACCACTCCTTGAGCGTGGCACGGTTTTTTGCATGCCATCGAGGTAATTGCAAGTGGGATGTAGTTGAGTTACCTCCATTGACTTTACCAAGATCACAACACCATGCCACTATCCCCGGAGGGTTTTCCACATGGGTGACCAGGAGAGCCTCCACGTAATAGTAAGATTACAGGAGCACGACATCACTTTCACCCTGATTGTATTGCTGCAGGGCGTCACTTGATCAGCTTCTGCATGGCTGGCGACGAAGAGCAAAACTCTACTCCCCAGGCGACCTTGTCTCCTACCGTGTCTTTCCACTCCTCTACACATCTGGCTACCCCGCTGTTCTTTTCCTCCACTTCTTCCTGTTTGTTCTATTCGTTATGTCTGTCCGTAGTGTTTTCTTTCTCTCTTTCTCTCCCCAGTGAGTACATTTATGTTGTTCTTACAATTAATTACACTGCATCATCAGTTTTGGGTAATACTTTTTTCTGTCCCTATTACTTCCTTCATTTCTTATCTAGGCCTTGCTTCTTTTTCTCTAAGACGTGTATTACTTTCTCAATTGCTTAACGATTTGTTGGTCTTTATTCCTCACTTTCTTGTTGCTTATACCTCTCTTTTCTGTAGCAGTACATAGATCGTTTGACTTGCAGTCGCCTGTAGCTACTGGGTGCGGTGTTCGAAGCTGCACATATCCTAGAGTTGCATCCTTGGGGAAGGTGTTTCACCCACATTGCCTCCCCTACCGAGGAGTAAAACCGGTCACTGGGCGCTGAACAAATGCTACCGGGGGGGGGGAAATTCCCACAAGAAAAATTCCTTTTTTTAAAGTATCATCATCGTCATCAGCATCATGATCATCATGATCATCATCATGATCATCATGATCGTCATCATCATCATCATGATCATCATGATCATCATCATCTCATCATATCATCATCATCATCATCATCATCATCATCATCATCATCATCATCATCATCATCATCATCATCATCATCATCATCATCATCATCATCATCATCATCATCATCATCATCATCATCATCATCATCATCATCATCATCATCATCATCACCACCACCAACATCACCACCACCACCACCACCATCATCATCATCATCATCATCATCATCATCATCATCATCATCATCATCATCATCATCGTCATCTTATCACAATCAATTTTATTTCTTTATTCTGTCACGTTTTTATCATCTTGACCCTTTCTCGTCTCTGCTATTCCTAGTCACCACTGCCAACTGCCAGCACTCAGCGAGGTTCCTTCCGTTTCTCTATCTCCTTCCTTCCCCACCCCCACCTCCTCCCTCCTCACCTCCTCTTTCTCCTCATGCACCCCTTCCCTCCCTTCTCTCCTCCTCTTTGTCTTTCTTCAGTGTTCTGAATCTTACAAACAGTAATCATTCAAATTAAAGCATTTCTTTTTTATAGTAGCAGTTAAATTACCCACACATTGCTGATATCTAACCATCTAGTATACTTTTCAAACTTTAGGCATGCACATAGATAATTTTCTGACAGAGCATCACGTTTATTACACTATGCTCGTACGTATCCACTTTACATTGTACTGGATTAGATTTACACCACTCTTGTGTATGTCTACCATCTAGCCAGCGAGCTCAAATAGTCAATCGATACAGGTTTCCAGAATTACCCACAACACACAACCTTAAGAAATCCCTCCGAGCGAAATACAAATTTCTCCATGCAGAAAAATGGCGAGCGCTGTTTTCGCATGGCCACGCCCTCAGACTGTGTATCACTCTTCTGACGTCACTCCCCACGTGACACGACGCCTTCGACGGCCTAAGATTTCATTATCTGTTTTCCCCCGCTCACCCAGCCATTCCTTTTCTTCTACCTGCTGCCTCTCGATATGCAGATGGATTGGCAGCACTTCTGCTCCCTACTGGTCTTCTCATCTGCACATTCAAAAACCAGTACTTTTTCTATCTGTTCCCTCCATACGTTGCAGTGCCTGTGCTTGGGCTTCTTCTTATCTCTACCTTTTTTCTCTCTGTTTGATGGCTTCAATTTCGGTATCCATAGCTTTCTTACGTGCTTGTCCATTTTTATCTTTCTTTGTGTGTACTTTTCCTAGTGATTTATATATGTCCAGTGGATTCATTAGTCAAGACTCCACTGAAAATTCGAGCACTTGTAGGGTAAAAAGACCACGTTGGTTCTGAACAGCCCCGATATTCATGGGAAATGTCGTTTCTAATGCATGGCTTCCGACCATCTTTCCTGTCTTGACCAGGGCCGACATTTATCAGCCAAGACACAATGTGATGCGGACGAAGTGGATCTGATCCAGTCTATTGGTAAAGATGCTCGGACTGAACAAGAATCAAATGACTGTGATGCTGATGGCGACCACGGTGGTGGCGCAGGGAAATGTCTTAGTGAGAGTGGCGATGGTGGCGGCGTTGGTGGCGGTACAGCTGATGATAGTGATGGCTGCAGGGGCTTGATGATGATGATGATGATGATGATGATGATGATGATGATGATGATGATGATGATGATGATGATGATGATGATGATGATGATAATAATAACGGTGGTGGTGGTGGTGGTGGTGAGGACGACGTTGTAGTTATTGTTGTCGTTGTTGTTGTTGATGCTGCTGCTGCTGCTGCTGCTGCTGCTGATGGTGGCTGGTGTATTGGCAGTAGTGATAGCGATATAAATTATGCTGAGGATGGGGATTGTATTGATTTTGACGACGATGGCGATCAGGTTGCTGTGGCGCAATGAGAAGAAGAAGAGGAGGAGGAGGAGGAGGAGGAGGAGAAGGAGGAGGAGGAGGAGGAGGAGGAGGAGGAGGAGGAGGAGGAGGAGGAGGAGGAGGAGGAGGAGGAGGAGGAGGAGGAAGGGGGAGGAGGAAGGAAAGGAGGTGGAGGAGGAAGGGAAGGAGGAGGAGGAGGAAGGGAAGGAGGAGGAGGAGGAAGGGAAGGAGAAGGAGGAGGAGGAGGAGGAGGAGGAGGAGGAGGACGACGAGAAGGAGGAGGAGGAGGAAGGGAAGAAGAAGAAGGAGGAGGAGGAGGAGGAGGAGGAGGAGGAGGAGGAGGAGGAGGAGGAGGAGGAGGAGGAGGAATGGAAGAAGGAGGAGGAGGAGGAGGAAGGGAAGAAGGAGGAGGAGAAAGGGAAGGAGGAGGAGGAGGAGGAGGAGGAGGAGGAGGAGGAGGAGGAGGAGGAGGAGGAGGAGGAGGAGGAGGAGGAGGAGGAGGAGGAGGAGGAGGAGGAAGGGAAGAAGGAGGAGGAGGAGGAGGAGGAGGAGGACGAGGAGGAGGAGGAGGATGGAAAGGAGGAGGAAGAGGGGGAAGGGGGGGAGGAAGAGGAGGAGGAGGAGGACGACGAGGAGGAGGAGGAGGAGGAGGAGGAGGAGGAGGAGGAGGAGGAGGAGGAGGAGGAGGAGGAGGAGGAGGAGACTCTAACGCGCAGAACCGGCAAAAAGACATAAATGCTACACACAAATACAAGCGCGGTAAAACTGCAATCCAGACAGCCTGTACAATGCCCAAAACGACTAGGGGGAGAGATGAAATAGTGGAGGTAGAGGGGTGGGACCCAGGGAACATTAGGGCAAGGAGTCCGAAGACTCGGGCGAGGACAGACGAAAACAAATCTGTTGTGACAGAGACGATGCACGGGTCTGATCACCAAGCAGACAGTTCGTTTCCTCAGTGCTTGGTGGCGTCTTGTCCCACCGTTTCCCTCCTAAGCCTGGTCGATACGTGGTGTGACCACTTGTAGCGTGGAAAATAGTGTCCCGTGGAAAACAGTGACCGGAAGTCATCGCAGAGTTATCTGCTCGGGACGTGCTGAAAATTCAACTCTAAAAAGAGACGGCACCCGCCACTCCGCCTGACTGACTTGACACGCCCGGGGAGTTATGCTAAGATCCGGCCGCGTTAATATATCTGCGTTTTGTGACAAACGTCTTTCTCGGCGGTACTGTACTCCATGCATCTTAACGGTCCGCGTGATTCGGGTGTAATCTTAAGGTAAACGACGTTTATTGGCGTGCTGAAATGGTCGAAGTCGGAAACATTCGGAACGTCGTTTAGCTTAAGATTACACCCGAATCACGCGCACCGTTAAGGTGCATGGAGTACAGTACCGCCGAGCAAGACGTTTGTCACAAAACGCAGATATATTAACGCGGCCGGATCTTAGCATAACTCCCCGGGCGTGCCAAGTCAGTCAACGGTCGCGTTTTATAAAACCAGACTACAAATAGACTACAGGGAGGTGACTCCCATATTATTTCCGGCAGGGGAGACGGCTTTGCACGGGGAAAAACTTTTTTGAACGCTACATCATGTGTTAAACTTCACAAATGCACCAAAAACTCGTAAAGCAACTAATGCGTCGTTTGTCGGAATATATTCCATGCGAAGAACAGGTGCAGGAGCGGTAAATCGCATAAAGAGAGAGCCGAGCAGATAACTCTGCGATGACTTCCGGTCACTGTTTTCCACGGGACACTATTTTCCACGCTACACTGCTAAGGCGAGGGTCACTGATGCGCATGTGAGGAAGGTAGTACTATCAGCAGGACGACAGCCGAGTATGAGTCACTCAAGCATGCCCACTTAAACGCGTGGCAAGGAACGGCATATCATGGCTACCCAGTCTTGTCGGCGAAGGCGTGAGCAGCGCGGAAAAAATACCGCACCCCGGACTCCTATAGTCAGTGTTTGTAGCAACGAGGGAAAACCAAGGCTATGTCCAAACGTATAGACAGTGCAGTGCTCCATTTCAGCTTGTTTTATTTTTTGTCAAGTGCAAGTAAACCTAAGCACCTTCAAACATACATACATGTACACACACTGCATATGCACGCACGCACATGTACGCACGCACACACACATACACGCGCACGCACACATACACTCGCATGCAAATCCTTCCCACATTAACACTGTAGCTTTCGTAATGCAAATAAAGTATGTAAGCAAGCGACCGAAAATTCACAAACACGACAGCTCATTTCGCCGTTGATCAAGTTTGGTTGATAAGTAGGTTTGGTTGGTTGACTGCTTGGTTGGTTGGCTTGTTTGTTAGTTGGTGTCTTGGTTGGCTGACTGGTTGATTGGTTAGTTGGTTGGTTGGTTGGTTGGTTGGTTGGTTGGTTGGTTGGTTGGTTGGTTGGTTGGTTGGTTGACTGACTGGCTGGTTGGTTGGTTGGTTGGTCGGTCGGTTGGTGGGTTGGTGGGTTGGTTTGTTGGTTGGTTGGCCGACTGTCTGGTTGGTTGGTTGGTTGGTTGGTTTGTTGGTTGGTTGGTTGGTTGGTTGGCCGACTGGCTGGTTGGTTGGTTGGCTGGCTGGTTGGTTGGTTGGTTGGTTGGTTGGTTGGTTGGTTTGTTGGTTGGTTGGTTGGTTGGTTAGTTGGTTGACTGGCTTGCTGGCTAGTTGGTTGGCCGACTGGTTGGTTGGTTGGTTGGTTGGTTGATTGGTCGGTCGGTCTGTCGGTCGGTTGGTCGACTGGCTGGCTGGCTGGCTTGCTGGGTGAGTGGGTGGATGGGTGGTTGAGTGGATGCGTGGGTTGGTTGGTTGGTCAATCGGTCGGTCGGTCAGTCGGTCGGTCGATCACGTAGTTGGTCGGTTAAATGGTCTGTAGGTTAGTACGCATGTTGGTCGATAGTTGGTTGGTTTGTCGGTTGGTCGGTTAGACTGGCGTCAAAAAGTAATTAACAAACAAAGCAATACTTTCTCCACTGTAGCGGTGGAAGTCACCAGCGGACAAGACTAGGGTTGAAAGGCGGGCGTAAGATCAAAGGGATGAGATCGGGGTAGGGGGTTTGGGGATGGGCCGGGGAGGGAAATAGGGTACGAGCGGAGAGGTGTGGGGGTGGGGGGCATACAGATGGATGAATGAAGAAGGTTTACGACCAAGCTGGCCAGATAGGAAGGCATGGGGACTGTACTTTAGGACTGCTGCAACCACAGTGGGATGGGGAGGAGGGGGCTGGGGGGAGGGAGGGGCGTAGGAGGAGGATGCTAAAGACAGGGAGAGAAAACAAGGGGCAACAAAATCTTCCCAGAACGATTCCGGCCGTCGTCCCGATCCACGATTCCAGTCTTCCTCTCTTTTACTCCTTCCACTACAGTGCGTTCCAAAAGTAGGGGGTCCCTTTTTCCCTGTCCTGTGCCGGCTGCATTATTGATGGGAAGACCGGGGGAAGAGGAGTTTCAGTGACAAGATGCCAAGCAAAGTCGCACCGTTGGGCTGCAACGGTAGCGAAGGGCGGTTGCCGTTTCTTTGATGCATGTTTTTGATGTCGTCAGTTCTGTGCAGAACAAACAATTTCGATCTGGGTAATTGCTTGCCTGCTCCCATCAATAAGGCTGGCCCTTGGGAGCGAGTGGGCATAAATTCGAGATGTTTACACCAGTAAGCAGGCCAATGTCTGTGCAGTTGTCGAAAGCGTTGCAGATTTGTATTAGATTGCATGATCTGCAAAAGAAAAGGCGGAGAGAACTGTTACTGTGGAGATTTGTTCGGTTGATAAGGAGCACGACTTCAAAGAAAAGGTTGCGATGAAAGGCGATCACGTGCGCTTGAGTGCACAAATGCGCATACAAACATACTGCACACACATACACGTTGAATGGAGAGAGAGAGAGAGAGAGAGATAGAAAGAGAGAGAGATAGAGATAGATAGAGAGAGAGAGAAAGAGAGAGGGAGAGAGAGAGAGAGAGAGAGAGAGAGAGAGAGAGAGAGAGAGAGAGAGAGAGAGAGTTTGTTTTACTCTCCTTTTTTCGTCATAGAGTCAGTCATGTCCTTGCTCATGTCTCACTACATTTTAGAGTCTTCCTTTTAATGTGCACGTGCAAGTCTATATCTCCTATTGCACCTGTTCCTGCCTTTCTATTCGGTAATGTGAGTTTATCACAAAGTTAGTACGACTGCAGGACACTTAGAAGATGTTATCTTGATACTTTAGCAGATGTGTTCCTTTCAAATGCTACATCTGAAATTGTCCTTTTCAAAAACGTCTTCGAAGGAAGAATCGATGGGTGGATGGAATCGCATGCCCTGTCATTCTTCTGAGACTTTAAAAAGCCATCACACATCCACATCTCAGGCGTTGGTTCGAAATATGGGCAAGCCCAGACCCGCTTTTCCTTCTCATTCACCTTCTACGAATCGCCTGGGGAGACGAGATGGACTTCATCTAACCTACGACCCATTGGATCGTCAGGCCTACGTGAGCCACAAGCACGACTGCATGACTTCCTTAAACGACCAAGTCAACAAAGCACCTTTGACGCACACATTTGCCATCATCATGAGCGTACTTCCCAAACCTTTCCCAGGCCTCCAACAAGTCTCAGTTCCAAGGTAGGAAATCCGTGGTAAACTCGGTAGGACCGGCCTCACCCGGGGTAATCCATTCACCCCCACCGCCAGAGCCCGTCGGCTCGGTCACTCGTCATTCCTGATTCCTGTGTCCAGAGACGGCTACTTTTTTTCTGATCCCAAGGGGCAGTCCCTAACTCGCTTTGGCCCTCTAAAAGGCGGGAGATGGTTCCTCGTGCGTAGCAAGCTGATTGGATTGCTGGCGTCCTTTTTCGTGCGGTCAGGCTCGCCCCCACGCAGGCAGCTTGACGCTCTTTCAGACGAGGTTGGTGTGTGGACACCGCCAGACCGTGAAGATGTGGTCACATTCAGGAAACTCCTCAGCAACGTCGTCAGCAGTGGCGTGTTGTAGTGGCGTGCTGTAGTGGCGTGCTGTAGTGGCGTGCTGTAGTGGCGTGCTGTAGTGGCGTGCTGTTGTGGCGTGCTGTAGTGGCGTGCTGTAGTGGCGTGCTGTAGTGGCGTGCTGTAGTGGCGTGCTGTAGTGGCGTGCTGTAGTGGCGTGCTGCAGTGGCGCGCTGTAGTGGCGTGCTGTAGTGGCGTGCTGTAGTGGCGTGCTGTAGTGGCGTGCTGTAGTGGCGTGCTGTAGTGGCGTGCTGTAGTGGCGTGCTGTAGTGGCGTGCTGTAGTGGCGTGCTGTAGTGGCGTGCTGTTGTGGCGTGCTCTTGTGGCGTGCTGTTGTGGCGTGCTGTAGTGGCGTGCTGTAGTGGCGTGCTGTAGTGGCGTGCTGTTGTGGCGTGCTGTTGTGGCGTGCTGTAGTGGCGTGCTGTAGTGGCGTGCTGTAGTGGCGTGCTGTTGTGGCGTGCTGTAGTGGCGTGCTGTTGTGGCGTGCTGTTGTGGCGTGCTGTAGTGGCGGACTGTTGTGGCGTGCTGTAGTGGCGTGCGGTAGTGGCGTGCTGTAGTGGCGTGCTGTTGTGGCGTGCTGTAGTGGCGTGCTGTAGTGGCGGACTGTTGTGGCGTGCTGTAGTGGCGTGCTGTTGTGGCGTGCTGTAGTGGTGTGCTGTTGTGGCGTGCTGTAGTGGCGTGCTGTAGTGGCGTGCTGTAATGGCGTGCTGTAGTGGCGTGCTGTAGTGGCGTGCTGTAGTGGCGTGCTGTTGTGGCGTGCTGTTGTGGCGTGCTGTAGTGGCGTGCTGTAGTGGCGTGCTGTAGTGGCGTGCTGTAGTGGCGTGCTGTAGTGGCGTGCTGTAGTGGCGTGCTGTAGTGGCGTGCTGTAGTGGCGTGCTGTTGTGGCGTGCTGTTGTGGCGTGCTGTAGTGGCGTGCTGTAGTGGCGTGCTGTAGTGGCGTGCTGTTGTGGCGTGCTGCAGTGGCGTGCTGTTGGTTGGCGGTGCGGCGTTAAACAGTTTACCTATTCGAAAAGAAAAGTCTGCCATGTTGATCCGTCATCATCTCTGTCCTGAATATAAAAGAAAATGCAGTTTCAGCAAGCTAACAAATTTAGGAAAATCCCCTCTATATTAATCACTTAGAGCGATGTTTCCCATTCCTGGATCAGTAAGTGAATGTAGAAGCGCCGGACGAGCTTCACCAACCGACTTTTGATCAGCAACACGCCACAACAAGCATCGCCACGTCAGTGTCAACGCTGTTTCCAATGAGTTGCAGCAGTGTGACTACGGCTTGGAAAAAAACCGCTGGCAGCAGAGTGACCACACCTTCTATACGATGCTCTTTCCTCATGCTTTTTGTGAGAGTGGCGAAAGAGCTACGTTGGAAACGCTTTATCTCATCATGACGCACAGGGTGCGTTTATAACTTAAAGATACTTTGTACTCTTTTATCGTATTTGAGTGTCCAACGGTCCATTTTTATACCACGTTCTCCGACAGCGCCGATACCATCTCGTCTGGAGCTGTGACCTTTTCTGCGCCGTTGCGAGCCGCAGTTTGCCGTCTTTTTATCAAGTGCTCTAAACGGGAGGACCGTCTTTTATTTCTCAGTCGCTAACACACGCACGCGCACACACACACACACATACACACACGCATACACACACACGCACACACACACACACATACATGTACACACACACTGTTACGGGGATCCACAAAAACGAAATAAAACAGGTCTCGGGTTACTTACAAATCTTTATATTTCAACATAAAGCATGCCCGTAACAGGGGTAGAAATAAAAATAAAAATAAAAATAATGTTACATTGGTATATGGCCCAAACACAACAACTTCAATAACCCAATCTTATAAAAACCGCTGGCGCTGAACCTCCAGGTTTTGGCATATTTTAATTTTTTTTAAAAAGAAAAAAAGATCGGGTTCGAACCCGCAACCTCTCGAGAAAAGAGGGGGGGAAAATACACACACACACACACACACAC
>JAWQFJ010004573.1:15000-17500 GCA_034096865.1 Theodoxus fluviatilis | reverse complement strand
GCTGCGGTAAAACTAATGTTTTTGAGTCTGAAGAATAGTATGCAATTTGTTTTCTCCACAGATTTGAAAGACATGCTACATTGTGAAATGTGTAAAACTGTTGACGTGTGAGGTAAGCTTTGATGTTTTATTCATGTGCTGCAGTAGATTGAGATTTTGAATATCATCCAGATTTGTTCATTGAGAAAAGAAATGTAGGAAAGAAAAGTTGGTTTCGCTCACACGAATAAATGCAAATTAGGCAAGGATGGTAAGTAGACGGATAAACTGACGCAACACATATAACTCCTCATAGCAGAACCAGAAATAATACCTCTTTCCTTTACATCGAACAAGATTTTACTACTGATTTTGCTATTTACTGTAACAGCGAGAAACATCATAGTTTGCCAGTGGAATTTGACATAACAACACCCATTCATTGTTAGTGGAATGAAAACATTATAACGGAATAAATGAATATATGTAATTACTTCAGAGCAATTGTATTCAAACCAAAATATAGAAATGTGATACTCGGCAAAACGTTATTTTCTAAATGAACTATGTGAACTATGTACGTATCGTGAAGACCCTGTTTGAAAAAAACATCTCCGTTAATCTTCTGTGAGGAGTACATCATGAGACTACATGAGGCTTTTGAACAAGCTCCAAAGGGCTTTAAACTTCCAGATTAAAACATTTTAAGACCAGGAAATACATCACATTGGACTTGGAGTGAATAACGTTTTTCCTGCATTTTCTCTGTCGAAAATATGGTAGAAGAAAAACACAAACATTTCTAGGGAGAAAAAAAAACCAAGACAGGTCCTGCTAAATAAGTCGGTTTTGTTGTATGTCTGCAGGTGTCGGATATCCCTCAGTTATGCACGGTTTTCTTATGGCCCAGCCTCTTGATTCCTCGCGCTTTGAAAGACAGCGAAATGAGCAAGTAATACGTGATGGAATTACCTTCTTGCTCTCTAATGCGAAAACGGGCATGAAATGGGTGGTTTTGCTGGCCCCTTCGCACGCAGGATATGGCTCGAAGGTAATTAGATTCCTCTCTATCTTTTCTCTGACCAAGAGGTGTCGGCCAGAGAAAAAAAGTAAAAAAATAAATAACTCCATGGATTCCTGGGGAGTCTTGCCTTTGTCTCACTCATTCCTTTTCGTTTTTCCACTGGCGCCCGTGCAAGCAATGGCGGTGTCCCTTTCAGCTTGGCTTTGGGGTGGCGTGCAGGGGGGCGCGCTGCACCGCCGCGAGGAAAGCAACGTTCTTGCGAGGAATAGGCCGGTGTCAACATGTGGCAACATACTGGAAGCAGATGTAAAGGTAATCGAATGTTGACACATGTTGACACAGGTCTATACCTCGCAAGACTTCGCGTATGTGCAACTCGGCCCTGGTGTCTTGCAGAGGAGTGACCCTCTATTCCCGCCGTACAGACATACGTCACCAAGACATCAGATTTTGGCGGGAGAAGCGGTACCCGAGCTCCAAGGCCAGAAACCCGTATGGAAATTAGATTTGCCTGCAGCACCTCCCCTAATTAAATGAGCGCTTTATTAGGAGGGCTGCTGATAGGGCGCTCTCGACTCGGCCATCAAAAGATTATGTCGCACATCAGGTCCGGCTTTCCGCACCAAGACGTAGGCGCCTTGCGCTGTAAAAGCAGTGAGAGCCTTTGCCACGAGCCGCTAGGCCGATTTGTCTTCCTTTGGAAAATACGCCCACGTCGCCGTCAGGGACTTTGGTGACAGACACGTGACTTCGGCCTGTGCAGCTGCTGTCTGGTCGTCACGTCCGCATAATACTCCGTTATGACTGGCTGAGCTTCGGTGACCTGAATACAAATTATGGCTCCTGATACCAGGATATGTTCCTCAAAAACTTGAATTCAAACACGCGTTCTCAGCGGAATTTACATTGGCATTTTTTGTGAGATAAAAAAACAACAACTGCACTGATTTTGTGGGTTTAGTAGCTTTAGAAACACACCGTCTTACAACTACAGTCTTGCAACAATGTGTCAAAAACACACAAGATGACAGAAAAGTATATGTCCTACTGCTTGTTCTATGTGTCTGTGCTCTATTATCAGGTATACGTGATATTGATGGTGGTGAACACGCCCTTGTTGGAATAAAATTATTTTTAATAATCACAAGTATTCTGCAGCAAAGGAATGGCGCACTTATAATAAATGCAATGTTGGGTTTCACGACCGTTTTACTGCAACATAACCACTGTTGTGTCGGCATTCGACTTATGTCCACCTTGATAACAGTGATCATCCTCGGGGAGAAACCTTCAACTACAGTGACTTGTTCCTCAAACTAACTCTCAAATAGTATTTTTCATATCGAATGATTGATGTTGACAGTAGTAGTTGTCACACCAGCAGGGGCAGCAATAGCAGTAGCAGCAGCAGCAGCAGTAGTAGTAGTAGTAGTAGTAGTAGTGTTGCACTTCCAGCAGCAGCAGCAGCAGTAGTAGTAGTAGTAGTAGTAGTAGTAG
>JAWQFJ010004573.1:0-10000 GCA_034096865.1 Theodoxus fluviatilis | reverse complement strand
TCGTTGTAGGAGAGCCTTCTCCCATCTCCTGATAGCATAAAGCCTCGTTCTAGTCGCGTCACCCATGACACGACAGTGCCTCTTTTTTCCCTAGATAAGCTCCTTAAAAAACTTATGAATCTTACAAGGTGATCTGTTGCATTCATCCTCCCTGTGTTTGTGTGGCTCATTCCTGTCGCAGCTGTTGTTGTTACGAATGCTGCCTTTGCTGCTGCTGCTACCACTGCTTGCACTGCATCTTTCCATTGTTATGTTCCCGGTCTCCTCCTTCTCCTCCTCCTCCTCCTCCTCTTTGGATACATGAATCCCCAAAGTGATTTCACGATCAATGTTATCCCTCTTGATCGAAGAGACGACTTAGTAAAATCATTAGGGTCGATTATCATTAATATTAGAAGGGAGATAACCATCACCTGTCGTAAAGTAAAGCCAAGGTGTCGTTTGCAACTTCTTTATAGGCATGTGTATAAATGTCGATATTTACCACAAATATCAAGCCTTGACATATCATCCAATCTGCCACGGTGATGAGAGCACAAATATATAAATGTCTTCGAAAGTTGAAAGCAATCGGCACGTCTGCCACAGCCATGGTAGGCACAGGAGGTGGCGCACTCTAGTGTGAAACGGAACATCTTTTGAGATGCTGTAGTTGCTGCGCGACCTTGACAGGAAGGTGACCTCTGATACGGAGTAAGAGGTCACTGTAGAAAATCGAGTCTAATGCTTTTATTAAGTCGTGTATTTGATGAAGAGGGATCAACTTGAATGTGAAACCATTTGGGGATTCATGTATCCAGAGAGGGCATCCAAAAACCTCTACTCTTAATGACAACTGCTGTTTAAGTCACATTTAAAAAACACTCAAAACAACTCAACCTGCAGTGGGGGAAAGCATAATGAGTCTGCTGCGTAACAGAGGTGAACTACTCTACAAATAACGCGGGGTATATTTCTCTTTGCAAAGAGGATATCCACCTCCTCGACGTTCACATTATTCGATGACGACACGACAAGGCAGTGGTGGAGGAAAATGGGTGAAGTTTGTGTGTGTGTGTGTGTGTGTGTGTGTGTGTGTGTGTGTGTGTGTGTGTGTGTGTGTGTAAGTGTGTGTGTGTGTTTTATGCCTGTCCCCTTCACATAGTTTACTTCTTCAATGATCTCTTTGGAATATGGATTGCTGCGGGTGCGATACAGAACCCGTCTTCATCACGGTGTTCAGAACGCGATTTTCAGACGGAATCATTGTAGTCAGTTGGTCTCCAGAACCTCTCGGTTTTGATATCACAGTGATTTTGGGGAAAGAGTTCTGTGCTGCGTTGTCTGCAGGCAAACAAAGGAACACTCGCTTCCAACGGCCTACCGAAACTTCGACTGTATCTACCAGTGTCTTACGCATTGTTCGTACCAGGCATAGATAAAATCCGCAGTAGAATAACCATGGAAACACTCTCAAGGTATTTCTCTCTGAGGCATATATTGTCATGGCAAAAGAGGTGGCATCCATTTGCATCAGAGTGCATAGCATCTAGGGATTCAACGCCATGAACGCTTTCTTCTTAGAAACTACGTTGCTCTTTGTGTCTCCCGTGCGAAACTATGCCAATGCCGCAAAGTTTATCTTTTTACCCCCACAGAGTTCTCGTTTTTGCGTTCATGCACAATTCACGTACACACAACATGTGACTAGACCTTCCGGGGTAGTTGGAATGCACGTTCGGGTCTAAATGACCTGACCCTGTCTTGATACTCTCCCCCGGGGCTCTTTTGCTGCTGAGGGTTGCCCCACACTCAATCACTGGAGTAGGTCCCGAAAGCCAAACACTCAGCCAGGGGTTCCAGCTAATGAGAGGGGCATCGAGCGGCTCCCGTGGTATGATACACGCACCGAAAGAAGCTTGGGGTTGGGATGAATGGGTATTGGATCTCTGTCTCTTCCAGAGTTCATTGGTTCTTGCTTTGCTTCCACAGCCTTCAGATCAGTCTGTATTGCAACCTAGGTGGAGAGAGGCAATATGGATCGGGCGCTTACCCCAAGACAGGAAGTAGACTGCAATCTGAGTGTGCCGAGTGACGGCATTCCATGACTCAATGGATTGCGAGCTTCTTAAAGCATAGCGAGACTGCATTTGTGGAACAGTCTACAACTTCTTTCATGCTGCAAATGATAACGCTGAGATTTTCCTGATAGTGATTATGAAAGGACATGTGCAACTGCAAGGATAGAAAAGTGTTTCACCATCATAAGTCCTGACTTCGATTCAACCTCAAAGATAATAAAGCACACTAGTCGTATGGAAGCGAGGTCTGGAGCGCCTACATATGGCAGAAGCGCCGGATGAACACATTTCATATGTGCTGTCTATGGCGCATCCTTGGAATCAGCTGGCAGGACCATATCCCATACAGTGACGTCCTCTTACGCGCTAAAGTCCCAAGCATTTACCTCTTGCTGAGCCAAAGTCACCTTCGTTGGCTGGGACAATTGCAGCGCATGAAGGATGGCATCTGCCAAAGGACATCCTGTTTGGCCAGCTGGCCAGTGGCAAAAGAGGTTGTCCCAGACTCCGCTGCAAGGACACCTGCAGCAGAGATCTGAAGACCTGCAGCATCCCTGCGTCCGACTGGGCGGCACTGGCCAAAGATAGGAGTACCTGGCGCCGGAGCGTCCGCACGAGCATGGAGATAGCGGACGATACAAGAGGCCGACTCGCGGCGGAAAGGAGAGAGAGGAGGAGACGCACCGCACCGACTACCACAGCCCAGAGGACCCAACACATCTGCAGCGCGTGCGGCAGGGACTGCCACTCCAGAATCGGTCTCCACAGTCACAGCCGGTGCTGCAGAGTCCCCACCAATAATGACGTGCCTCCATGAGGCGCACTGATGTCTCCCGAGACTGCGATGCCAGAAAATAGTCCAATGCTAAACTGTTCCTATTATGTATCTGTCGCAAGCCGGACCAGCTTATTTTACTGAAAGGTCAAAAGGTCTAGGGGAATTCACTATGATGCACTTGTGACACTCTCTCACACAGTCGTTCCATTAAAGACAAACACGAGACAGAAAGACGGTGAGGTCATAGGTCAAATTGTCAAAAGGTTTTAATTACCATGCCAGGGTGATGGAAGAATGAATCAACGTTAATGCGAGAGATAAATCAAGCAAAACCAACAATACTCGTAATCAATCATAATCATGTAAGAGAACGAATGGCCCGCCAGCAGATAAAAGGTAACTTATCTGACAGCCCTTCACTCTTGTCTTGGCTGCTGCTCACTGAACGAGCTGCGTGTCAATCGTAGTTCGACCGCTCAGACGTCACGAGGGCCCCTGCCCTTGGAAATCTTCGTCGCAGCAGTTCGTGATGCACCGGAGGGAAGAAAAGGGGAGAAGGGGGGAAGGGGAAGCAATTATATTCGATCACAAGCACAACCATAGCACACCAATTTGTATTCTTTCAAAGAGGCTTCTGCCTTTTTCTCTCAGTCGACGATTTTCGTTCTGTACGAAGGCTTTGGGCGTCGCTTAGCGTGGTATCTCTTCTCAACGTGGAGTGCAGGGAGGAAGGATGACATAATATGTTGGTGTGAAGAGTGACACCATCATCGGCGTCTCTTCTCTCAACGTGGAGTGTAGGGAGGAAGGATGACTTAATATCTTGGCGCGAAGAGGCGTCTCTTCTGGAGTGGCGAGGAATGACGCAACCTCTGGCGCGAAGAGAGACGTAATCCTTGAGGCGGCGTTAGGTCTTGATGATGATTTCGCCAGCTCTCGGCGGTGATTTTGAACTCGTATTTATACTTTTTGCACGGACGCGAGTGAAACTCAGTCATTTTCCAGCCAATCGCCGGACCATCATATAAGACAAAGCCCCTCTCCTCGTCAAGTCTTCAGTAGCATTCTCCCTCCATCCAATGGAAAACACTTACCCGCTGGCGGGCATGGGAACCTTTGACTAAGCTACGGCTGGCGGAACCATGATATTTCACTGTCATCTACGACAGTTGGAGCTATAATAAGTGAATAACTTAATGCAAAGGGGGAAGGGGGTGATCTCGCCACAGTATCTCACTTCGATTTTGACTGTGATTACCTGATTCAAATAGAAACTAATAATATAATCTCTGACATTAGGATGCTTAAAGTTGATGTCAAGTCATCGAACCTGGCGGGCCACGCAAGCTGGCGGGCCACTGCATCTGATTTGTGTAAATGATATGAAACAGATGAATATTTTTGTTAGGATTTACATGTATTTAATTGTTTATATCAATCATATGTTGTGGCACCTCTGCTTCCGTGGCACGCCAGCTTTGCTGTCTTTCCCGCACCTCTCTCCTTGGACGAGTTCACTTGTGTGGCCGATTATCAAAAATCTTTCCAAAATATATGCCAGCAGGACTCTTGGGACTCCCTCCAACAGCTCAGCCAGGCAGCCCCCAAGCGGCCGAAGAGACAGACTATCGGTAAGCATGATGATTGCATCAGGTCACGAAGACCAGTTTTGTGGGAGAATCACAAGGTTTCAGAGCCAGTCAACTACCTCAACGTTTGTACAATTCAAGCCATCCTGGGAGATGTTGAAACCAACTCACCAGTGAAATGAAACTAGTCATTGAATCCCTGATCCATCCTTAATAAAGAGGCTTTTCTATACTCTCTTGTTCACAAAGAGAAAGACAATGCTTAAACCTCGCAACAAAAGAATGACTATATAATCTTAAATGACAACAATAAGTTTTTTAAAATCAAAGACTTCGCTGTGAGACATTACATAGTTTTGAAATTACTTTGTGGCCATCTCTTAGTTGCCCTCTCCCAGAGCAAACTTATACCCAATGCTTCACCATATGAGAAAAGCCAATGTCTGAAATAAGCGTCCATACAGTAACGTCGTTTAGGGATGTTTGATGATCGGGGGTGGGGGTGGTATTGGTGGTTGTAGTTGTGGTTGTGGTGATATTGTTGATGGTAGTGGTGGTGGTGGTTGTAGTTGTGGTTGTGGTGATGGTGTTGATGGTAGTGGTGGTGGTGGTTGCAGCTGTGGTTGTGGTGATGGTGTTGATGTTAGTGGTGGCCGAAGATGATGGTGGCGACGTTGGTGGTTATGATCCTTGTACCATTGGTCTTGTAGGGGTCACCCGTCCTTCTCAAGAGACAATGATTGGTTGACCCAGGTTTCGAGTGGTGGTCTATAGGTTTTGCCGATATGAAGTATTCCTGCCTAACTTTTTCCATGGGTAAGCACTGCCGCGGATTTTCATTGTCCATGACTGTGATATGTTTCCTGCTCTTTCAACTCAGATCTGCTCTAATTGCTTCGTTCTACAACAGGCCTTGACTGTTTGATTCCAGCTGCCGCTACAATTGGCCGGGTCTTCCCGACTGCTAAATGAACGTGTGTATGATCCTGGCATTTAGAGTTCTATTAAGCCATCATGGAAGCAGAGTGCTGGTTTTCCAAACAGGCTGGTGCCTGCAGCAGATTCTTCATAGAAGATGGCTTTAGGTATGCAACCGTCAGCCTCTTTCTGACACAACAAAGCCATAATAAATGGCTACTGTGCGGTAAGAGAGATACTACTGAAATCATTCACTCGAGACTTTTTTGTTAGATCTGAATAATCTGACCCTTGTTTTGAAGCCCCCAGGTAGCATCTTTGTATGCATGGGGCCGCCAGTGAATGGACTCCTGACGCAGGTCATTAAAACCCAGGAGTCATGGGTTCTAGCTGATGAGGGAGCATCGAGTGAGTGTTCCAATGTTACACTTGGAGATTCGACGCTGATATTTGATGTCCAGGCTTGCCGACTACATAATAGCAGAGCACAGCAGTCAAAACAGGGGAACCCACTTTGAACAGCAAGAAGAATACTCTTTTGAAATGCGCCACACCAAAACGCTGTGCATTGAAGCAAAACAAGTGACGGTAATTCCAAGCATGAATCATTCGGTCGAACTGTCTAATACACAATCAACCTTTTTGTCGTCATCCATTATGCATGACCTCCGCGATGGAACTGCCTCGTTTGCTTTTCGCAGACGGCCCAGATGCCGTGGCAGCATCTACATATCTCACGCCCTGCCTGGTTCGGCCCGAGAGGCTATGATTTGGAATCACCACCTCGGCGACACAGTGACGTATTTGGTGCAGTGTTGACATTCTTCAAACTGACTTCAGGCGAGAGGAATCCAAAAAGGACTTTTCACAGATTCCAGGCTTGCACGCCAGGATGCGTGACTGCGGGCCACTTTTCAGGTGAGGCGAGGACAAGTCTTTCTCCCAAGCCTTGCAGTGGGCGTGGGTAGGTGGTACGTTCAGGGGAGAAAAAAGAGGTGGAGAAAGGGAGAAGATACACTTTCCCCCGCCAAAGCAAGGGGATAAAAATCTGCTCTGCTAATGGCAAGCTTCAGGCAATGACCACGTGTACGTTTCACTTCATCCGGAGGGTGGGCAAAATGACTAGATTTTTTTCCCGAAACAAACATGCAAAAGCGACACGGGCTGCTAAAGAGAGACACGGGTGTGTACAGTGTGACGACTTGCTTGATTTTATGTCACTTATGCGGAGATCTCGCTCGATGGTATCAAGTGCTGTCAGCCTCTTTAAACTGACAGCCATCTACTTTCTTTCTCCCACTCCCTCAGTGTCTACCTAAAATTGACAGTGGTGATTCCCAGCCCAATACCAGAACAGCTTCCTGTGGACGATAAATGTCTTGTTACTTTCGTTAAAAGACGGGCGAATCAAGTTGGCTGGCAAGCAACCACACTGAGGAGAAGGAGGAGGAGGAGGAGGAGGAGGAGGAGGAGGAGGAGGAGGAGGAGGAGGAGGAGGAGGAGGAGGAGGAGGAGGAGGAGGGAAAGAGGGGGAGGGGGAGGGGGAGGAGGAGGAGGAGGAGGAGGAGGAGGAGGAGGAGGAGGAGGAGGAGGAGGAGGAGGAGGAGGAGGAGGAGGAGGAGGAGGAGGAGGAGGAGGAGGAGGAGGAGGAGGAGGAGGAGGAGAAGGAGGAGGAGGAGGAGGAGGAGGAGGAGGAGGGAGGAGGGGAGGGGGAGGGGGAGGAGGAAGAGGAGGAGGGGAGGGGGAGGATGGGGAGGAGGAGGAGGAGGAGGAGGAGGAGGAGGAGGAGGAGGAGGAGGAGGAGGAGGAGGAGGAGGAGGAGGAGGAGGAGGAGGAGGAGGAGGAGGAGGAGGAGGAGGAGGAGGAGGAGGAGGAGGAGGAGGAGGAGGAGATTTATTACGAATTGCCTTTTAAATCTTGTCAAGAGGTAAGACTCAGAGTATTTCAGTGCAAGATTCTTCATCGTATTCTGCCAGTCAATAATCTACTTTATAAGATGAAGCTCACTCAGAGTAAACTATGCACTCTTTGTCAGACAGAAGTTGAAACGATAGAACATCACCTTATGGATGCGAATACAGCAGATCCCTGTGGGGAAAATTGAGTGATGTCATCAAAGAAAAATGTGATAGAGAAGTAACTTTTACAGAACGGGAGGTACTTTTTGGAAATTTAAATGACATTTCAAATATCAATCATATTATTTTACTCGCAAAAAGACATATTTATCAGCAGAGATTGAATGATTTGCTTCCAGACCTTGTTGATTTCACTTTTTAATCTGTCCAGTATAATTAAACTTGAGTATATTGCTGCAAAAAAGGATAAAATATTGAAAAGTTTGATGACAAATGGAGTGAATTTATAAATGCTGGTGTCATTATACTCGTGTAAAATGGAAACTGTGACATTGGTTCATATATGCGAATTTATTGTGGAGGTCTGCAGATGTATTTTTTGTGTGCATGTGTGTGGGGTCAGGTGGAGTGGGGTTGATGAGTGATGGGGCAGTGGGATGGTGGAGGGGGAAGATGAATGGTTTGCGGTGAGATGGAGGGTTTTTAGGGGGGTTTTGTGGGTGCTTGTTTCTCTGTGTGTGTGTGTGTGTGTGTGTGTGTGTGTGACGTACTTGTTCTTTAATCTAATTTAACTTATCCCAACTGAATAAATCAAATGGCTTGTTTCAATGTCTAGGGGAAGAACCAAAGCACGCACCTTCATTCCTTCACTCAAACGATAGATGGTAACTGTCTGACAATGAAGCAATGGCAAAACCAGTATCAATTCAAAAGAAGTTGTTTAATATTCAGGATGCAATTACCCTTGAAAAGGGAAAGGGCGGCAAGCGCCTCAAAAATGCATCAAATGCAAGCACAAGCAATCAATTCATTTCAAAACTCGCAATGAGACATGGAGAAAAACAAACAAGGAAAAGAAACTGTCTGCCCTGAGCCGAGATAATGAACTAAGTGTACTTAACTGACCTTCGATGAAATCGTGGAGCTGAGGATGCACGGACTTACACCCCACGCCTAATGCGTTTAGCACAGGGGTTGAGGTTGGGGGAAGGGGGTTTTGAGTGCACCGACATTGCAGCCGGTGACCCGGGAGAAAATCACCACAACGACGAAAAGGGTCGGACTTGACATTCTTTCTCTCTCTCTCTCTCTCTGGCATTTCTACTTCTGAGTCGTGCAGAGGAAACTGGTTCCTCCTTCTTCTTCTTCTCTGGAAAGGAGTCGGTCTTTCCGGCGAGACAGGCCACCACACTTCAGCAAAGCAAGCAAGCAGGCAGGCAGGCAGGCTGGCTAGTCATCATTCCACCACCCCCAGGCAAAGGGGTTCGCTTCCAGCCGGTTCCGGGCGGGCCGAGGTCTCTCACCACCATCACTCCTCGCTTTCTACATGGCCACCGCCAAGAATAAAACACACACCAAGCAGGGCGCCGATGACACTGCTTCGCTAAAAATAAATGATATGACGCCACGAACATCCGGCGACACTTGCTTAAATGCATTCACTGACGTCACAATGTTCACTCTGTCCAATCCCCACTGCTCATTCCACTCCGCTCTGATTGACCAGTTCACTAGCTGAAAGTCACAGATTGGCCAGCGTGAAAACGCCAGTGGAGTCCACCACCCACAACACTTCCAAGTCATTCTTCCCACACGGGGGTCGTTTCTCTGCTAACACCGGCTCAGGGCAATAAAAAACCACTAAAGCTACGGCTCAGCAGACTCCTACTAATAATAAAAATAAGCAGAAGGTATAAAAAACGTTGTCTCGCCACACCTCCCTTCCATAATGAGAAAAATGTTATGGATATGACATTTTTCACAACTGACAATAATCAAGAAAACAGCACAAACTCTCCCTAACAACAGGCAGAAACACCTCAAAACTCCTTCTCACTGGTTTCACACCCTAAGTCCAAACTCATCACACCACACCACCACCTGACCATCACACTGGCCCACAAAACTCTCACACTCCACCCATCACATTCTCTGCACAGCACAATCCAATAAACAGCCAAACACATCAAATCTTTCTCATTCCCACACCCAGTCATTCCTCTCTCTAAATTTAGCCTTTTTTCTCTTCCTCCAGTCAAACCATTTTCTCTCCCTGTGGCTCGCCTCTCCGAGACTCACACCACCACATGCAACCTCTCCCATCTCCATTCCTTCCTCTCCCACATCCTCCAACTCCACACCAGTCTTCCCATAAGACTCATGCTCAACTTCCGCACACTTCCTCTTCCGCCGGGTGGAACACATCAACACCCCACTCTCAGTCTCATCCTTCAACTTCTCCCTCTCCTTCCGGGTGGAACACATCAACACCCTCCTCTCAGACTCATCCTTCCCATACAGCACTCCAAACACTACATGCCCAACTTCCATCTCTTCCTCTCTCACACACTTGTCTTCTCCCTCCACTTCTTCCTCTCTCACCCACTTGTCTTCTCCTCCCACCTTCACCATTGACACTTCTCTGTCTCCATCCCTGACTACGTCTCTGTCCCTGACTACGTCTCTGTCCTTGACCCTGTCTTCGACTCTGACCCTGTCTCCGACTCTGACCCTGTCCTCGACTCTGACCCTGTCTCCGACTCTGACCCTGTCCTCGACTATGACTCTGTCAATTCC
>JAWQFJ010004572.1:0-10067 GCA_034096865.1 Theodoxus fluviatilis | reverse complement strand
ATGGTCAGCAGAAAAAAGGGTAGGTCAGGTTACCATAACCACTACGAATATCTTCTTGGCCTTTGCTATTTATTTGTTATAAAATGTAATAATTCAAGTTTTGATAAAAGCTGAGTAGAGTATGGTCTATTTTTATGCAGTAACTCCAAGTTTGAATCAAAGCTGAAGAACTTGTGTATGATCTGGTTGTGTGCAGTACTTTGTGCCCACTGACAATGGAACATCACAATTTTAACAATCCTTTTAAGGGGGGACATGGCGTACAAAAACGGATTAATAGAAAATAAATCATAACTCAGCAAATATGAAAGCTATACTAATGAAATTTTATACAGAATACAAACACACTGGAAGGTATATTTAAACAAAATTTTATTGCTGAAGACTTAGTTGTTCTTGTGTTATAGCAAAATAACTGAAAAATAAACATACCAATTTTCTCCCCTCCGTGAAATTTTCATTAATAACCTTTTTATGATCAACAATGATTGTAAACAAAGAAGAAGGTCTATATTATTCAATAAGATATAATAAGTGGATTACTAACACTTCTAAATAATTTTAGTGAAATTTAGAACAAGTAACCAAAAAATGTGCTCCGGGCATAACATAATTAAATTTTTACAAAAATTAAGCAAATTCAGCTACACCTTTCTGATTGGTCTTATTGAATGCAATATTTATTCATAAATATACACACACAATTTCAGAAAGCTATCTCAATCCTAAGTGACTTTATTTTTGGGGAGAAAATCACTACCGTAGAAATAAAAACCACATTATGAGAAAATTGACTTTAAAGTTTGAGAAAGATTAAACGTTAACTACAACTGAACCATAACAGATACAATTTAATAACATAACTCATTGAATGTGTCGTTTATTTGTTATCATTGTAGCAAACTTTCAACTTATTATCTTAATTCAAAATATCAGGATAATTAGGTGAAAAGCATCACCTGTAGCAAAACATTCCCGTTTTCTGTAAGAATCGCGTAATCACGGCAACTTCCGCCGTGATAACAGCTTCGTTCAGTGCCGTGTCTGTAGATGAGAACGCGATCGCTGTTGTATCACAACCTCCAGAGGCTGTTGACACGACTTAATTTCTTTTCTGGGCTTGCTTTTTCCGTCCATTTCTGCATCTTCCGTGGAATTGTCTCGATCGAGATAGCGCGAACTTTCGCGCGCTGTAAGCGCACTTCGGAAAGAACCGATGTTTGCTTCGGCGGCCGACGTTCAGGCCGGAAACAGCCGAAGTACGGTTCGGCCGTTTCCGCCTACCACTTCCGCCAGTCGAAGTAAGGTTCGGCCGTTTCCGCCAGCCACTTCCGCCTGATCACGCTGTGATCACGCACACAAGCGGCCAATCAGAGCCTAGCTGAGAGACAGGCCGTTATTTCGAAGCTTTCCATTGGTTTGCACTGGCATCCGATTTGTACTTCGTGTGCCTTCGGTAATTATTCTTCGGTACCGGAAACAGTTGCAACGTAAAGCCGGGAAATGAAGCTTCGATGCGATACCAAACATGTGGCGTTCTTTGGAAGGAAGATGCTGAAACTAAGCTTTCAAATCTGTGCATTTTGGCTTCCTGGTTAGTACTTTTTTTTTAATCTAGCGGTGGGTACCTTACAAAACAAATTGGTTTAAAATACTTTGAAACCTAAGCCAGCAAAATCGATCGCACACACGTGTAGCGGAGATGTTGTAGATTCCAAATCCGCGCTTAACACGAAACTCAATTTCTGAAAATTTTTCGTGAAATTCTGCAGGCCGTGTCCCCCCTTAAGGCTATTATTGTTTTTCTTTCTTTCTTTCACACTATCATCTTCAAGTTTACTTCTTATAGATGTGGAGTTCATACCAAAATCCAGTATGGTTGCTACTGCATTTCTAATTACTTTTATATCTCATGAATGATTCTCCTTGCTGTGGTGACTTGGCTTCACTGTCATAGGCATGAATAGACAAGGTAGACAACTCTTGTCGTGCTTTTGGATTATCTACCCCTTCATCATCAACCTTTCAGACCATACAGTTTGCACTCCATATACTTTCTTCCATGGCCTTTTAAACTTTTTTTCTTTTCAAAACTCCTTCTGTTTTACTGAGTCATATTGAGAAATCTTCATGAGAGAATGGGCCAGGCAGTTCACAGCTAGATGCAATATAATGAGTGTACTTGTTTGAAGGACTAATTCAGGTATGGACATGGTCCTGGCATAGTCCAGGAATGTGGCATTTGCCATGACATCCACATTATCATTATGAATATAATTTTAATGTTTGATTTTATCCCTGCACATTTGTTCATGTGTAACCCTGTATGTATAAATGAAGTTATTTCTTTTTTAGTGAAGTATGAAACAATTTGGCTTGTCTTGACCACCAGAGTTTTGACAAGTAAAGAACTTAGGCAAAAGTTGTTAAAACTTCTTTTTTTTCTTTGACTAAACTGAACAGTGTCTGGGATGGCAGAACTTACTAAAGAAAGGTAAAGGTACTGAATCTTTGGCACATATGTAGCATATTCTCATCCAAATCTGAGTTACTTACCACCTTACATTTGATCATTTAGCCTCTTGATTAATCCTTTACGGACACAATGATACCAAACACAGTGACAGATAGATCTGAACACTGTCATGCGCGCTATGTCTCCACTCCCGGGGAAGTATTCCAGTCTGATGATGGCTCATGACTGCACACAAGGATTCATGATACAACAGCTTCTCATCACTGCCCTCGCAGGTACCCAGTTTTACTCCTGGGTGAGGAGAGACAAGCAAGTCAGGCACCCAGAAGCTGCGACTCTTGGATCCATGCAGCTTCGAACACTGCAGTGCTAAGACTGCCATACCCACTCTCTGTGTGCTATCTGTGGGTGCCTGCTCTGAAGACTATCTGTCATGACAAAACCAAACCTCTGCCCCTGTCTGTCCCTGCTGCTCCATGGGTACCTGGCTGACTGACAAACAGTGCTTGCAAGACCGCAGCAGTTGCACTGACAAAAGACATTCAAGTGTTGGGACTCTTTCTCACATACTTTTAAAATTCCACACTTCCACAGCACATTGATGCAAATTGCATTCCAATAAACACAACTGCAACATTGATATCTCTGTGTGTCTCTGAAACCTGCACCTTCCAACCATGTACTGTTGTTTTCACTACATGTATTATTGTTTGACTTTGGGCAAAGTTTTCATGTAGAAAATAAATTCATACCAAAACTACCTGTTGCATTCTTATGGTTAAGATATTGGGTAGGTAGGCTGTAAATAATTATTTCTGAATTAGATATTTGAGATTATTCCATCACAGCTTTGTCTATTTATCTGATTGTTTGCTTCTTTTCTTTCTTTTTTATATGCTTTCTTACTCTTTCCAAATCTGTCCATCTCTCCATTTCTGCCCATTTATTTGTTGATACTTTTTTAATTAACGTATATATTCAATTGCCTGTTAATTTTTCTTATATTTATGTTGATCATTTGATTGTTTTAGAGAGGGTTGTCTGTGTCAGCACTGGCGTGTGTGTGTGTGTGTGTGTGTGTGTGTGTGTGTGTGTGGAGAGAGAGAGAGAGAGAGAGAGAGAGAGAGAGAGAGAGAGAGAGAGAGGGAGGGAGAGATTTTGAGTAGGAATGAACATCAAAGACTGGGACTCTTGAGAAATTACATCATTTTCCTGTCTTCCTCCTTTCCTAGCTGTGCTTAACTTTCTGGCCTGGTCATTCTTGGACTGAAATATGGTCGTCGTCACAAGACAATGTGTGCATGTTTGAAATTGAAGCATTGAGGCTGTCTTGAAATAGCACTGGCCTTTCTGACTCCTCAACCTGGCTGCTGTTCCAGCCAGTGAATTTTAGCATCCTCCTCATCCTTTTTTGTTTAAATACAAGAAATACTTCAAGAATTCTTCATGTCCCCCCTCTAAAAAGTGGCAGATTAGAGCCAAATGTATAACTTTCAATTTTTATTGACTCACATGCGAAGCAAAAGTGAGTCTATGTACTGAGCCGTTTCGTCCGGGCGTAAAAAACTTAAACGTAGGATTTTTCTCGGAGACTATTAAGTCTATCAACACCAAATGTGGCATGATGGTGTATGATGACAAGGCCTCAAAAAACATACATAGTGACTTGACCTTGCTTCAAGGTCAAGGTCACAGGAGCCATAAATGTGGTCTCAAAAACAGTCATTTTTCACATTTTCCCAATTTTCTCCCACGTTATTGAGAATGGCAACCTTAGCTACAAGTGGTATATAGGTCAAAGCAAGCCCTATCTTTTGATACCAGTTTGGTTGACCTTGCTTCAAGGTCAAGGTCACAGGAGCTCTTCAAAGTTGGATTGTATACATATTTTGAAGTGACCTTGACCCTGAACTATGGAAGATAACTGTTTCAAACTTAATAATTATGTGGGGCACATGTTATACTTTCATCATGAGACACATTTGGTCACATATCATCAAGGTCAAGGTCACTTTGACCCTTATGAAATGTGACCAAAATGGGGTAGTGAACCACTAAAAGTGACTATATCTCATGGTAGAAAGTGCCAATAAGCACCATTGTGCTTCCTATGTCTTGAATTAACAGCTTTGTGTTGCATGACCTTGGATGACCTTGACCTTGGGTCAAGGTCACATGTATTTTGGTAGGAAAAATGTGTAAAGCATTTCTTTGTGTATGATGTCATTGGTAGGTTTAGTTGTTTGACCTTGACCTTGAAGGTCACCTGAAGGTCAAGGTCATATAAAGGTCAAGGTCAAGCATGTGAGTCGTATGGGCTTTGCCCTTCTTGTTCAAAATAAAGGTTGTCTGGGCTTTTTAGATAATTATGATCTTCATCCACATGTTCTAGTGATTGTTGGAAGATTGCTGTTCAATTACAGATGTCAAGGCCTTCCTGCCCAGGCCCAAGAAAAGAGACCAGCCTCCATCCAGAAAGGTGAGAAAGCAGACAAGAACAGGGTTCGTACAGGGTCATGGAAAACCTGGAAAGTCATGGAATTTGATTTTTCATTTTCCAGGCCTGGAAAATCATGGAATTTCAATATAAGTCATGGAAAGTCATGGAATTAAATATTTAAAAAAATATGTTTTCTAGGCTGTGCTTCGCGCGATACTCTCAATCTATTTTTACATGCTGCAAACGACAGGAAAACGTGCCCTTGCATCCCATTGGTTAATTTTGAAGGCTCGTTTGTCTTCTGCTTCCTGATTGGTTCTTTGGCTAGGTGACCTGGATTCATTTCCACGCCGGTCGGGTCAGTTGGTTCAAACGAGGAGAATGTGAAAAGAGCTTGTTTTGGTTGTGGTGCAGTGTTTCTTTGAGATTATCATCATGCCTGGAAAGTGTCCATTTCAAGACACTTGGACACGAGACGAAAGATACCGTGAGTGGGTCATGCGAGTGAAACTGAATGGGATGGCAAAGTGCCGATTTTGTGAAAAAGAGTTTGATGTGTCCAACATGGCAGAGGCAGCCTTGAAATGCCACATGAAAGGTATCGCGCACCAGGCGCGTGCTAAAAAACACCAAGAAAAAAAGAGAAGTCAAACACCAATATCTGATTTTGTTCACACTGCAAAAAATGCTGAGAATGCTTCAAAGGTGATGGTACCAGCTAGCTCTGCTATGCCGGTCGAAACTAGGCCTGCACCCACTGGCAGTGGCACTAGATCTACTGGGATTGACACTTTCGTGACAACAGGACACACTGAAAGCAGACATTTTGTGGACTTTGAAAATGGTCACCTCCCACTTCTCATTCTCCAGTACCAAAGGCATGAACGAGCTGTTCCGTAGCATTTTTGACTCACATGTGAAGCAAAAGTGAGTCTATGTACTGAGCCGTGTCGTCCGTCCGTCCGGGCGTCTGTCCGTCCGGGCGTCCGTAAAAAACTTAAACGTTGGATTTTTCTCGGAGACTATTAAGTCTATCAACACCAAATGTGGCATGATGGTGTATGATGACAAGGCCTCAAAAAACATACATAGTGACTTGACCTTGCTTCAAGGTCAAGGTCACAGGAGCCATAAATGTGGTCTCAAAAACAGTCATTTTTCACATTTTCCCAATTTTCTCCTACGTTATTGAGAATGGCGACCTTACCTACAAGTGGTATATAGGTCAAAGCAAGCCCTATCTTTTGATACCAGTTTGGTTGACCTTGCTTCAAGGTCAAGGTCACAGGAGCTCTTCAAAGTTGGATTGTATACATATTTTGAAGTGACCTTGACCCTGAACTATGGAAGATAACTGTTTCAAACTTAATAATTGTGTGGGGCACATGTTATACTTTCATCATGAGACACATTTGTTCACATATCATCAAGGTCAAGGTCACTTTGACCCTTATGAAATGTGACCAAAATGGGGTAGTGAACCACTAAAAGTGACTATATCTCATGGTAGAAAGTGCCAATAAGCACCATTGTGCTTCCTATGTCTTGAATTAACAGCTTTGTGTTGCATGACCTTGGATGACCTTGACCTTGGGTCAAGGTCACATGTATTTTGGTAGGAAAAATGTGTAAAGCATTTCTTTGTGTATGATGTCATTGGTAGGTTTAGTTGTTTGACCTTGACCTTGAAGGTCACCTGAAGGTCAAGGTCATATAAAGGTCAAGGTCAAGCATGTGAGTCGTATGGGCTTTGCCCTTCTTGTTCCAGACAGTGTCATCGCCTCCAAGTTTTCCTTGAGTAAAAGCAAAGCCCGGTACTTGACAACTTTTGGTCTGGGGCCACATTTTTTAGACATGCTAAAGGCAAAGGCCCGGTCTTCTGATTCTCTGGTGCTGCTCTTTGATGAGTCCCTGAATGCTGAACTTCAGAAGAAACAGCTGGATATCCATGTTGAGTGTGGCTTCTCCTTTAACAAGAAGATCATGACCGTCAACCTGAAAGAAAAGACATTAGTGGTCATGCGTGCTGTGGTGAACCACATTGCCCATGTGGGCGGATTGGAAAAGGTGGAAGTCACGAAAAAGATGTTTGTGGCTGCTGGCAATGCCGGACGTGTCTATGAAGATCACTTGAAAACGGAGAGAGATGAGAAAGAGAAAGCTGAGAAGAACAAGAAAAGAAAAGCTGAATTTGATGAACTGAAGAAGAAGAAACAGCGCACAGAAGAGAGCAAGAAAGCACTTGAGAAGGCGGCAGATGAATATGGTGAAGCCATTGAGAAGAAGGGAGACTTGAAACTACTGGCAAAGTTCAACGCTATGCAGAAATCTGCAAAGGCAAAAGGAGAAGAACTGAAGACAGTTGAAGAAGAAATCAAGGCCAAAGTTCAGGAAATTGCAATTCAGCCCTGTAAATGTTGTGAACTTGCCAATTCTTGGCTTTCAGTCCCAATGTAAATAAACTGACTGCATATTGACTGTGTGAATGTGAACACACTGTCATGCTCCTTCACACTACGAACTGAAGTGTTACAAAAAAAACATGCTCACTAGATTGCTAACTTTCTATTTCAAATTACTGGATTTTTACAATTAAGAAAGATTTGAAAAAGATGAAAGTAATGTCCATTCATGATTTGTTTGTTAACTTGCATTTGTCAGTTTTTGAATCAATCTGCTGTAATATATATAATAAAAAGAATTAGAACTTTTTTTACAACGGGTCTATTGTGCGTGAGTTTGGTCGTACGCCATACACTTTTCTCTTTAAAACTGTCATGTATCACAGTACGCTAAGTCATGAAAAATGTTATTGAGGCTCATGGAAAGTCATGGAAAAGTCATGGAATTTTGTATCTAAAAACCTGTACGAACCCTGCAAGAAGAAAATGCAGACTCCAGGTGTTTTCAGTGTGGAATGCATTTATTATTTGATTTCTGTTTGCACTTAATTTACATCTAAGATTTATTTTGTCTAAGTTTAGGCGTGGATCAACATGGTCAGTAGACCGATTGAAATGACATCCTAGAAAAATTAACGGTTAAAATGTACGGGCTGCAATGTTTCCCATGTCGCATTACTGTCACAATTCATTGCATGTGGCTCTTTACTTAGTTGAAAGGTATGACTTTAAAAAATGCAATGGACCTGGAAGTGGAAGGTGTAAATTTTGAAATGTCTACAGGATCTGTAACTAATTTGGAGTTGGATTTTTTTACTCACATGCGAAGCAAAAGTGAGTCTATGTACTCACCCTTTTCGTCCGTCCGGGCGTCCAAAAACTTTAACGTTGGATTTTTCTCGGAGACTATTAAGTCTATCAATACCAAATGTGGCATGATGGTGTATGATGACAAGGCCTCAAAAAACATACATAGTGACTTGACCTTGCTTCAAGGTCAAGGTCGCAGGGGCCATAAATGTTGTCTAAAAAACAGTCATTTTTCACATTTTCTCAATTTTCTCTGAAGTTTTTGAGATTGGATACCTGACCTATATATGGTATATAGGGCAAAGTAATCCCAATCTTTTGATACCAGTTTGGTTGACCTTGCTTCAAGGTCAAGGTCACAGGAGCTCTTCAAAGTTGGATTTATACATATTTTGAAGTGACCTTGACCCTGAACTATGGAAGATAACTGTTTCAAACTTAATAATTATGTGGGGCACATGTTATACTTTCATCATGAAAACATTTGGTCACATTTCATCAAGGTCAAGGTCACTTTGACCCTTATGAAATGTGACCAAAATGGGGTAGTGAACCACTAAAAGTGACCATATCTCATGGTAGAAAGTGCCAATAATCACCATTGTGCTTCCTATGTCTTGAATTAACAGCTTTGTGTTGCATGACCTTGACCTTGGGTCAAGGTCACATGTATTTTGGTAGGAAAAATGTGTAAAGCAGTTCTTAGTGTATGATGTCATTGGTAGGTTTAGTTGTTTGACCTTGACCTTGAAGGTCACCTGAAGGTCAAGGTCAAGCATGTGAGTCGTATGGGCTTTGCCCTTCTTGTTTGTTGTTGTGGACCTCATTGTTTCCATCAGAAATAGCCTGATTGCAAGAGTCTGCCTGATTTCCAGAAGGGTTTCTGCACTCCTGCCAAGGCCAAGCCAGAGGAGAAACCTCGGCGGTACCCTGTCCGTGTCAGGAAAGTGCGCTACATGAGCTTGGAGATTCCTGATGACGACTACTTCCTGTGTGAGTACAAACTTTGCTGTAATGCTCTATGTCACTTTCGCAGTGTCCAGAGATTATCCTTATCTCAAGGTTAACCTGGTTCTTGGCTTCTCTTGATCATGTTTTGAACCTGTCACCAGGAGGTCACAGGTTCATTCCTGGCCTGAGCTTCTCAAACTCTCATGGTCTGTCACTTGCAGGGTCCTGATTTTGTATTAGGACCCAAAAAATTGTTTGTTTCTGGTCACCCAACCATCCCTAAATGTTGCCATCAATCCTACACTTTTTCTTTCACTGCTGGAAAACACGCACACACATGCGCACAGAGAGAGAGAGAGCGCGCACCTAAAATTTGTAAATCCTTCATTAGAATCATATATGACCAGCCACGACAAAACCAGTGCTAAGTCATTTTTTTGACAAAATAAGGTTTTAATATTTTTGAATTCTGCATTCATTTCTGTTTGTTTTGATATAAGAATGAACAGTGTGAATTAATTAGAATAGGAGTTACACTTACAGGCATTTCAAGTTGGGTACTGAAGCAGCGGTCATTTTGAAAAAACGGTCTCAGAAGATTTACCCTCTTCAGACATTAAACACCTTAGCAACGGCATTTCAAACTCCGTTTCCAAAAATAGCTGACCTTATTTATCTTCGTCATCCACAGAGCGGGAACGCCGAGAGAGCGGCCTTTCTAACGGTATATAACATGAAGGGCAATTAACGCTAATTACAGGGAGCTTTTGAAACAATACATAACACAAAAGTCTTTATTTTACCATCAAAATATAATTTTTCAAAATGTTTCCTTTACTGGCATGATAGTTTGAACCATGTAGAATCTATTTTTATCAAAAAGTGAAAATCACCCAGATTGACCCTCCCTGCCTTTTCTCAGACTTAGCGCAAAATAGGGCCGCGCGACATTGCACTGGTTTTGTCGTGGCTGGTCACATATATGAGT
>JAWQFJ010004568.1:10000-11250 GCA_034096865.1 Theodoxus fluviatilis | reverse complement strand
GGAGCAGATGATGGAGGAGGAGGAGGAGATGATGGAGAAGGAAGAGGTGATGGAGGAGGAGGAGATGATGGAGGAGATGATCTTCGAAGTTTTGCTACCGATCGTGGCTGACATTTTTGACAGAAAGTTTGAAGCGGTACGCCTTGCGCTTGCGCACTGGACAGAATCCCCGCGAATTCCACCTCATTCTAAAAATAACCCATACATTAGGTCAATCAGTCCCAGCCTTTCAAGTCAACACCCAGTCTGGGTTCGTGCATCATAGACTCGCTTAGTCCCAGACTAGTCCCAGACTACGCGGTAGTCCTAGACTAGTGCTCTCGAAAGTCCACGTTCATGAATTACACCCCAGATGACGACTATGACAGCCCTGGTCATTGATGTAAGTACCAGTTCTCCATTTACTGAGGGAGCGGAGGGGAGGGGAGTGGGGGGGGGGGGGAGGGGGGCGTTTGTTAGGGGAAGCGCGACTATTAGGCAAAATATGATTTATGCAAACACAAGATTCGACAATGTTTCTGCAATTGATCTCACCCAGTTCTTCTCTTCAGGCAACTAGATTTTTGACAACATTAAGTAGGCCTGTTTTGGGAGTCTAGTTTCTGACATCTTACATGGTCTCATTCAGTATTTAACTGCTCTAACTGTGCTATTGATAAACAAAGGTTATCGCCCGAGTTCTTCATAACACATGCTATTTGGGGACTCAGTGTCAATATTCAGAAAGTGCTTGCATGCAAACAAATGTGCATTTTCTTCAAAGGCTCTTCTGTTTATGCCCCAGAGCTCTGAGCAGTACCGCAACATTGGTTGTACCTGGGCATCAAACGTATTAAAAATTATTTAGAGCTCATTGTGTGCAAAGTCCACATGCTTTTAAGCAGCTGTGCAACTCTCTGTTTTGCCTTTACTGAATGGCTTTCAAGAACAGTGCCAATTGAAAGTTTGGTAGTAAACAGGAAACCCAGGTATTTGTAGATGCTTATTACCTCTAGAGTGAGATCATTCAAGATCCATCTTTCTCCTCTGCCCAGGAAGCCCCCATTTCGGAAAACCATCACTTTTGTCTTTCCTGTATTTAACGTAAGACCTAGACTTTTGGATATGTTGCTCAAGCTATTTAACTGGCGTTGTAGTCCGGCTGGTGTAGTGACAGCAAACAAAAGTGAGTAAATATTCTTCGTTCCTGGTAGTAACTGCACACCATGTCGACAATGGTCGTTTACGTACTCAGCAACACAAGAAATATA
>JAWQFJ010004568.1:0-7500 GCA_034096865.1 Theodoxus fluviatilis | reverse complement strand
TGGCAGCATGCTCAAGACGCTTAAGCCGATGTTGAGGCTGTCTCTCAGTGTATAGTGTCTCAAGTCAATGAGACCAGTCTCCTGCTGCCAAGGGCGCTGGCACACTGTTTTCCACAAAGGAGAAATTGTAAAGATACCGCCATTCAAAATAGCTTTTCAGCTTTCATAAAGTTTTCAAAAGCTATGTTTCCAAGATTCCAAACATCGTAGGCAGTCGTACTGGGCGTGTAAATGAATCATAGAAACAGCAGCCTTCATCTGTGAAGGTAATACAACTAACATACAGTACTTCTCACGCCGACTGCTCCAGCGTCTCAGTGAGGTGGTATCACCAATGTTCGTGTTACACGGCTTTCGACAGGCGAGAGCGATCGGCGTTAATACTTCGGATTAACACATGTTTATTTTTTCCTCAGCAATTATTGAAAAAAAAATAAACACAATACCCTCCAATATAATAAACCAAACTGTATGATCAACATGCTTTTGATTCAGCAGAAAAGTGGCATTGTTTGTCACTGAAAGAGGGGCAAACGTAAGAAAAACCAGCTCGCTGGACCGCCAACGTCAGGCACTGTTGGATAACTATTTGCACCCTTCACCCGACAGGCAGCTTTCGGAATGCAAGTTTTACATTTCATTCCCCTTTGGGGGAGGGGGCGGTGGGGGGGGGGGGGGGCGGGGGGGGGCGGGGGGGGGGGGGGTCGGGGTGGGGGGGGGGGGTGCTGGGGGCGGCTCCCAAAACTCTGCAAAAACTGTGGGGCCTTTGCTAGATACGAGAAAAAGACACGAGTGCATGCTTGGATTTGTCCTAGTTTACCGCCACCTCTGAGGGCATTGCCTGCATTCCTGTGACGTCAGTTCCATCACCCGGAAGAGAATCAGACAGCCGTGATCTGGGCGGCAGGGGTGAAAGTAAAAAGAGATTTTCTAGCGTCCCTCTAGTTTTCTGTCAGTCCTCCCACTCCAACGACTTCACACGTCGATGCCGGTCACACGGAAACGCACACACAAACACGCACACACATACATAAGGCACACACAGACACGCACGCACACACACACACACGCACTCACGCACACACATACACACACACACACACACACACAGACACGCACTCACAGAAACGCACTCGCACACGCACATGCACACAGACACGCACACACGCACACACACACACATGCACACACAGTTACGCGCACACAATTATGCACATGCACACACAGACACGTCCTCACAGGCACGCACTCACAGACACGCACACACAGACATCGTGTCTGTGTGTGCGTTGTGTGTGTCTGTGTGCGTGTTTGTGTGTGTGTGTCTGTGTGTGCGTGTTTGAGTGTGCATGTGTGTGTGTGTGTGTGTGTGTGTGTGTGTGTGTGTGTGTGTGTGCGTGTGTGTTTTGATTTTACATTGAAATCTTTCATAATTTAGAATGAATCGCGAAACTATGGATTATATGTAAATTGCGAACCACAATCAGTAAGATTTATACAGACCACGAGGAGAAGTGTCTGAGCTCTGCGTGCAACGTTTATGTTAACGGTATGTGGCGAGATCACCCCCTCCCCCTCTGTATTAAAAGTTATTGTATTTACTAACCTGTTGTTTATGAGTTAGTGTGGCCGCCAACCGTAATAAATTAAGTAACGATAGCATGTTATGGCTCGCCAACCATAGTTCCCCCTGTGGGTTGGGGTAAGAATTGACCCACCACGTCTCTCTACGCAGTTCGTAAGAGGCGAGTGACTAGGGACACCGTGACTTGCCTTGCGTTTGCATTGAACTGTTCTAGTGATTTTCGTGCTTAATGGCCTTACGAGGTCTAGAAAGGCTGATAGGTCGTAAAACACTATCCATCCATCCATCTCGATGGATGGATAGTGTTTTACGACCTATCAGCCTTTCTAGACCTCGTAAGGCCATTAAGCACGAAAATCACTAGAACAGTTCAATGCAAACGCAAGGCAAGTCACGGTGTCCCTAGTCACTCGCCTCTTACGAACTGCGTAGAGAGACGTGGTGGGTCAATTCTTACCCCAACCCACAGGGGGAACTATGGTTGGCGAGCCATAACATGCTATCGTTACTTAATTTATTACGGTTGGCGGCCACACTAACTCATAAACAACAGGTTAGTAAATACAATAACTTTTAATACAGAGGGGGAGGGGGTGATCTCGCCACATACCGTTAACATAAACGTTGCACGCAGAGCTCAGACACTTCTCCTCGTGGTCTGTATAAATCTTACTGATTGTGGTTCGCAATTTACATATAATCCATAGTTTCGCGATTCATTCTAAATTATGAAAGATTTCAATGTAAAATCAAAACACACACGCACACACACACACACACACACACACACACACACACACACACACACATGCACACTCAAACACGCACACACAGACACACACACACAAACACGCACACAGACACACACAACGCACACACAGACACGATGTCTGTGTGTGCGTGTCTGTGAGTGCGTGCCTGTGAGGACGTGTCTGTGTGTGCATGTGCATAATTGTGTGCGCGTAACTGTGTGTGCATGTGTGTGTGTGTGCGTGTGTGCGTGTCTGTGTGCATGTGCGTGTGCGAGTGCGTTTCTGTGAGTGCGTGTCTGTGTGTGTGTGTGTGTGTGTGTATGTGTGTGCGTGAGTGTGCGTGTGTGTGTGTGTGCGTGCGTGTCTGTGTGTGCCTTATGTATGTGTGTGCGTGTTTGTGTGTGCGTTTCCGTGTGACCGGCATCGACGTGTGAAGTCGTTGGAGTGGGAGGACTGACAGAAAACTAGAGGGACGCTAGAAAATCTCTTTTTACTTTCACCCCTGCCGCCCAGATCACGGCTGTCTGATTCTCTTCCGGGTGATGGAACTGACGTCACAGGAATGCAGGCAATGCCCTCAGAGGTGGCGGTAAACTAGGACAAATCCCAGCATGCACTCGTGTCTTTTTCTCGTATCTAGCAAAGGCCCCACAGTTTTTGCAGAGTTTTGGGAGCCGCCCCCAGCCCCCCCCCCCCCCACCCCGACCCCCCCCCCCCCCGCCCCCCCCCGCCCCCCCCCCCCCCCACCGCCCCCTCCCCCAAAGGGGAATGAAATGTAAAACTTGCATTCCGAAAGCTGCCTGTCGGGTGAAGGGTGCAAATAGTTATCCAACAGTGCCTGACGTTGGCGGTCCAGCGAGCTGGTTTTTCTTACGTTTGCCCCTCTTTCAGTGACAAACAATGCCACTTTTCTGCTGAATCAAAAGCATGTTGATCATACAGTTTGGTTTATTATATTGGAGGGTATTGTGTTTATTTTTTTTTCAATAATTGCTGAGGAAAAAATAAACATGTGTTAATCCGAAGTATTAACGCCGATCGCTCTCGCCTGTCGAAAGCCGTGTAACACGAACATTGGTGATACCACCTCACTGAGACGCTGGAGCAGTCGGCGTGAGAAGTACTGTATGTTAGTTGTATTACCTTCACAGATGAAGGCTGCTGTTTCTATGATTCATTTACACGCCCAGTACGACTGCCTACGATGTTTGGAATCTTGGAAACATAGCTTTTGAAAACTTTATGAAAGCTGAAAAGCTATTTTGAATGGCGGTATCTTTACAATTTCTCCTTTGTGGAAAACAGTGTGCCAGCGCCCTTGGCAGCAGGAGACTGGTCTCATTGACTTGAGACACTATACACTGAGAGACAGCCTCAACATCGGCTTAAGCGTCTTGAGCATGCTGCCAGCATGGATACGTGCGCTATACAAGTAGACATCATCATCATCATCATCAAAATGTTGGTCAGCCTTTAATCTACAATACTATGACACATCCAAAGTTGTCTGGGTCACTCACGTCAATAGCTCGGACCGAGACCAGCGGAAGTGAAGCATGACTGGAGCATCGGTCACAGAGGCTTAATTCTATCTTTCTGTGCATCTTGGTCGCATGTATTGTGACTCTTTTGAGTTGTGCTTTGACATTACGTCTCAAGTAAGCGCTGGTGATGATCGATTGTAATCTGTCTATTCGAAAAGGCTACAGTGGACCCGGCTTGAACCCGCGAAGTGAATCTCAGCGAGTGATCGTCGTTTCCTCGGAGCTCGCGATTTTGCCCAAATGGAATATTCGACCATGTCGGCCTAGGATATTCTGTACATAATCCTGAGGAACCCTTTTTTGTCACATTATGGAATGTACAGAACGTGATATGCAACAAGAGGCCTTCTAGAAAGAATGTGGCTTCAGTATTGTTCTTTGATAATCATGATTTGTATAATTTAGAAAATGACTAGATTGCGCCCAAAATCTAAATCTGTGAAAATTCCTAACTCGAAAATGCTTGACATACGAAGATAGTTTTGCCACCAAAATGCTTGGAATTGGATTATCTGTTACAGGAAAATGGACATTTTTGTCATTTCTATTGAGCAAATACTCACTTACAAGCCTCCAATGGAGGTCCCAGTGCTGTCTAATCAATCCTCGGTTCAGTTCAAACAAGTTAGACGTTTCACATCTGCACAAAAGTAGGATTAAGCGCAGCTGCCAGGAGGTACTTTGGTCAATGAAATGGATATCATCCCATAAGCTTCCCTCGAGAACTATCAGTGTTTCCACTTTAACGTTGACGTCTCGTGGGTGAAGCAGTGCCCTGTAACATTCACCTGGTGCCAGCTATCAATATGTTTCTTCACTCTATCCTCGAACAGTCTCTTTAAGCCTCTCTGTCTCTGCCTGTGCGCCCGTCTGCCTGTGCACCCGTCTGTCCGTCTGCCCGTCCGCCCGTCCGTCTGTCTGTCTGTCTGCCCGTCCGTCCGCCCGTCCGTCTGTCTGTCTGTCTGTCTGTCTGTATGTCTGCCCGTCCGTCTGTCTGTCTGTCTGTCTGTCTGTCTGTCTGTCTGTCTGTCTGTCTGTGTGTCTGTGTGTCTGTCTGTCTGTCTGTGTGTCTGTGTGTCTGTGTGTCTGTCTGCCTGAGTGTCTGTCTGTCTGTCTGTCTGTCTGTCTGTCTGTCAGTCTGTCTGTCTGTCAGTTTGTCTGTCTGTCTGTCTGTCTGTCTGTCTGTCTGTCCATCTGTCCATTTGTCCGTCTGTCCGTCTGTCCGTGTGTCTGTCTGTCTGTCTGTCTGTCTGTGTGTGTGTCTGTCTGTCTGTCTGTCTGTCTGTCTGTCTGTCTGTCTGTCTGTCTGTCTGTCTGTCTGTGTGTCTGTGTGTCTGTCTGTCTGTCTGTGTGTCTGTGTGTCTGTGTGTCTGTCTGCCTGAGTGTCTGTCTGTCTGTCTGTCTGTCTGTCTGTCTGTCTGTCTGTCTGTCTGTCTGTCTGTCTGTGTGTCTGTGTGTCTGTGTGTCTCTGTGTGTGTGTGTGTGTGTGTGTGTGTGTGTGTGTGTGTGTGTCTGTCTGTCTGTCTGTCTGTCTGTCTGTGTCTGTCTGTCTGTGTGTCTGTCTGTCTCTCTGTCTGTCTGTCTGTCTGGGAGTCTGTCTGTCTGCCTGCCTGCCTGCCTGCCTGCCTGCTTGCCTGCCTGCCTGCCTGCCTGCCTATCTGTCTGTCTGTCTGCCTGTCTGTCTGTCTGTATGTTTGTGTGTGACTCTGTCTGTCTGTGTGTGTGTGTGTGTCTGTCTGTCTGTCTGTCTGTCTGTCTGTCTGCCTGTCTGCCTGTCTGCCTGTCTGCCTGTCTGCTTCCCTGCCTGCCTGCCTGCCTACCTGTCAAGGCAAATTGATATACCCCTGGGTGATTGGCAGATGTATTTTTAAGACCTCTTTAGTCAAAATGCTTGTGCTGATGAAATGCGTGGGGTGAGCAGTGATACAGTAAATGATGAACTGGACGCTCCCATCAGAGAGAAAGAAGTTCACTTGGCGTTAGCAAAGCTTAGCTCAAAGAAGGCACCTGATATTGATGAAATACCGGGTGATTATCTAAAACTTCTAGATGGAGCTATAACACCTTTTCACACGGAGCTTGTAAATTGTCTGTGCGAAAAGCAATACTTCCCTCGCATCTTGAAACAATCTATATTTATCCCTATATATAAAACAGGAGACTGATCCGAATTGAAAAACTACAGCGGAATCTCTTGTGGAGTGTGTAGGAAAAATTAGATTTGTCTACCCCAAAAAATGTGTATGCTTAAAGCTTTTTACGCACAGGTTACTGCTAGTGAGAGATGGAATGGTGCCTTGTCGGATCCATTCGAATGTTCAGTCGGTGTGACACAAGGTGCCGTCGAGTCTTCCATAATTTTTTTGTCTCTATATTTCTTGTGTTGCTGAGTACGTAAACGACCATTGTCGACATGGTGTGCAGTTACTACCAGGAACGAAGAATATTTACTCACTTTTGTTTGCTGTCACTACACCAGCCGGACTACAACGCCAGTTAAATAGCTTGAGCAACATATCCAAAAGTCTAGGTCTTACGTTAAATACAGGAAAGACAAAAGTGATGGTTTTCCGAAATGGGGGCTTCCTGGGCAGAGGAGAAAGATGGATCTTGAATGATCTCACTCTAGAGGTAATAAGCATCTACAAATACCTGGGTTTCCTGTTTACTACCAAACTTTCAATTGGCACTGTTCTTGAAAGCCATTCAGTAAAGGCAAAACAGAGAGTTGCACAGCTGCTTAAAAGCATGTGGACTTTGCACACAATGAGCTCTAAATAATTTTTAATACGTTTGATGCCCAGGTACAACCAATGTTGCGGTACTGCTCAGAGCTCTGGGGCATAAACAGAAGAGCCTTTGAAGAAAATGCACATTTGTTTGCATGCAAGCACTTTCTGAATATTGACACTGAGTCCCCAAATAGCATGTGTTATGAAGAACTCGGGCGATAACCTTTGTTTATCAATAGCACAGTTAGAGCAGTTAAATACTGAATGAGACCATGTAAGATGTCAGAAACTAGACTCCCAAAACAGGCCTACTTAATGTTGTCAAAAATCTAGTTGCCTGAAGAGAAGAACTGGGTGAGATCAATTGCAGAAACATTGTCGAATCTTGTGTTTGCATAAATCATATTTTGCCTAATAGTCGCGCTTCCCCTAACAAACGCCCCCCCCCCCCCCCCCCACTCCCCTCCCCTCCGCTCCCTCAGTAAATGGAGAACTGGTACTTACATCAATGACCAGGGCTGTCATAGTCGTCATCTGGGGTGTAATTCATGAACGTGGACTTTCGAGAGCACTAGTCTAGGACTACCGCGTAGTCTGGGACTAGTCTGGGACTAAGCGAGTCTATGATGCACGAACCCAGACTGGGTGTTGACTTGAAAGGCTGGGACTGATTGACCTAATGTATGGGTTATTTTTAGAATGAGGTGGAATTCGCGGGGATTCTGTCCAGTGCGCAAGCGCAAGGCGTACCGCTTCAAACTTTCTGTCAAAAATGTCAGCCACGATCGGTAGCAAAACTTCGAAGATCATCTCCTCCATCATCTCCTCCTCCTCCATCACCTCTTCCTTCTCCATCATCTCCTCCTCCTCCTCCATCATCTGCTCCA
>JAWQFJ010004567.1:62500-76252 GCA_034096865.1 Theodoxus fluviatilis | reverse complement strand
CCTCTGAGATCTAAAAAGTTCAACCGTTCGGAATGCTGTTAAATGAATGCGCCTTGTTTTCCCAGCCAGTAGTCCGGTGAGATGGTTTGAGAAAAAAAACTTGTTTCGAAAGGCTGGTGATGTAGTTTCCTGCCCTGTGATTGATCTTCCTGTCCAAATCGCATTTAATGTGGAAGCTGGTGAAGTGAATGTTGTAAACGTCATGTCTTCCATCGATAAGGATGTTCGCGATGTAGCTGACCGTTGTGATGTAAAAGCATCTGTGAAGATTAAATAATTGTTGCGGCAACTATGAATGAGCATGGACGCAGATAACAACGATCATATTTCCATCTCTAGGAAAAACTAAACTTTCTTAGCCTTTTCTCTCTCCTTACGTTATGGGTCATGACAGCTTCATCGCTTCTCTTGCCAGACCTGCAGGGATGACCCATGTTTGAATTTTACATGTGATAGGTTATTTACCTGTGTATAAGAATATTGCAGATTCTTGCATTAAGAATATGAAGACGAGAGCAAGTATTTTCTTTTATTGTCGTTTAAAACTTTTCAAGCGATTTCAATCCCATCAGGTAATTTTTTTTAAAGCTAAAAGTGTATTAATACGTTAGTCATTGTAAAAGATACTGAACTGACAACATACGGAAACAATATTGAAGGCGCCGTATGTTTACCACTCGTAGTTGTAAAAACACAGACTCCATGCTACACAACTATGTGTGTTATCTTAGATTGCTTAAGGCACTGTTTCCTTTTGGCTACTCATGCTGCCAGTTTACACATATTTTCTTTTCAGACACCACTTTTGTTCATTCACTATATCATGTACACTACTAAACATCATGTGGCTCATAAAAAAGGTATATATAATCGTTACCAATGGCTACTTGCTTCATGAAACAGTGTTTCGTGAATGGCGAGCTTCAATGATTAGCGTGGTGCACTGATTAGCGTGGTGCACTGATTAGCGTGGTGCACTGATTAGCGTGGTGCACTGATTAGCGTGGTGCACTGATTAGCGTGGTGCACTGATTAGCGAGATGCACTGATTAGCGTGCTGCCCCGATTAGCGAGATGCACCGATAAGCATGGTCCACTGATTAGCGTGATGCACTGATTAGCGTGATGCACTGATTAGCGTGTTGCACTGATTAGCGTGCTGCATTGATTAGCGGGCTGCACTGATTAGCGGGCTGCACTGATTAGCGTGTTGCACTGATTAGCGTGTTGCACTTATTAGCGGGCTGCACTGATTAGCGGGCTGCACTGATTCTACATGTAACCCCTTTTAAACTGGCCTGATTTGAAGCATCACAAATTCTCATTCAAAGAGCAATAACATATTGTATTGTATTGCTTTGCTTTGCTTTGCTTTGCTTTGCTTTGCTTTGCTTTGCTTTGCATTGCTTTGCATTGTATTGTATTGTATTAGCGTGCTGGACTGGTGTGGCAAGTCTTCAGGCACTACGTTACGTTGATACGTTGATGCTCTTGTGGTAATCATGAGTTAAAGTCATCAACAAAACTTTCAAATAAACCTTGTGTACTTGACAATGAAGGTTATCCATATTCTCTTGATAGTGAAAGTTATTCTTATTCGCTTGCCTTATTCTAACAAATCATGACCAAATATTACCCAGTTAAAATAACCATGACTCAGGCTCCTTTTCTACGACGTCACCCTGAACATGAGTTGTTGTTTTTTAATGTAAAGTGCCCATAACTAAACCATGACATCAACTAACGGTGGGAAGGCAACCGACAAATTATCTGTCTCATACCTTGATTTATTGCCTTACCACAACACCGCCCGGGAGCGAGCTGTTTAATTCTAATCGTGTAATCTCAGCAGAAAAAAGCCCCCTATTTTCCGCTCATCTGCGCTTTTTTCCTCCGAGCAGAAGAACGAGACGAGACTAGGCCTGTACATTGTCCTTGCCTTGCCTGAGGTATCAGACTCAGAACGATATCTTTTTTTATCTGGAAATGACGCTGGGGGGTCAGCATCTAGGTCGAGAAAATCTCCAAGGTGACTGAAGATGGCTTGCCAGCTGCCGTCATAAAACTAGCTGCCTCACGGCTTACGGACCTCTCGGCTGAAGGTGTTGGTGCATCTCAGCATGGATCGCATTGATATGGGTGGAGCTATTTTGTTTTCTCTTTCCATCCGTGAGGGTGGGAAGAAAAAACAATTTTATGTTATTTTTCTTGTGAAGTTTCTTCGCTTATCTACCAGTACAGGTATGAACATACGTACATTTTTTATCTATAAGAGAAATAATAACTTCCATTAAACTATGATTATGTTATCTACTTATATTTTGGGGGAGTGGACGAACAGAAATAAAATAGCTGACGCCTTTACGACAAAATAACCAAGTACTCCAACAATAACTCCGGCGCAGTAAGCATCCGATTAAACAGTGTTAACATTTCCTAGATCCCCGATAAAAATTCAATCTTGAGAACGAGGTCAATTCAATAAACTGAATAAAATAGGCACAGTGGAAACTTTTTGTGTGTGCTGACTGCAGGTGGAAACTACGTTTTCCACATTCCTTGCCAAAAATAGTTTCTTAGCACACATCTGTTTCAAATGTTATCTCCAGGAGGTATTTTAAATAAGACATTTCAGGTCATGTTGCTTTTTCCCCTGCACAAGTATAATAGACTAGATAGTTTACCCGTCTCCACCTTTTCCTGTCTCCACTTTTTCCTGTCTCCACTTTTTCTCGTATCCACCTTGTCCCGTCTCCACCTTTTCCCGTCTCCACCTTTTCCTGTCTCCACCTTTTCCTGTCTCCACTTTTTCACGTCTCCACCTTGTCCCGGCTCCACCATTTCCCGTCTCCACCTTGTCCCGTCTCCACCTTTTCCCGTCTCCACCTATTCCCTCACATTCACCAAACATCAAAGCGTGATGAGATGAGCGAGCTCGGACCCGTAAAACCTCGCGCAGCACGAAACACACATTGGAGCTGAGTTGCCTCCTCACAAAGCACACCTTGAAGCCGAGTTGCCTCCCTTTGCCGTCAACAGTCCCATGACAAAAAAGTTTCAGAGGGAATATCTCCGGAACGGTCGGAGGTACGCCTTCCAATATACGACGGCTACCCCCATTAAGTCACGGGGTAGCGACATGCCAAATTTCGCGGAGATCCGTGCACGGGCGGCCGAACGCATAGAGCGGATGGACAGAGATCCGGATAGACAGAAACCGTTTATATGCACAACCATGCTTATATTACAAGAAAATCCAAAGAAGCTGGGAAAAAGAAGTCTGGCGAGATTGTAAATCCTAAATAGAAAATATCAGCCAGCCAACCTACCTGACGGTAGTATCGTAGATAATCATATTCAAGGTACCTCGACATAACCAGCATAACACTTTTCTTTGACTGCCAAGGTTAAGCCTAGGTTAAACATGAAAACAACATGTGGCTGCTGCCGCTGTCACACAAACACACACACACACACATACACGCACACACACACGTACGCACACCGACACACACGCACACACACACACATACACACACACACACACACGCACACACATACGTACGCACACAGACACACACGCACACACACACACACACATACACACACACACACACACACACACACACACACACACACACACACACACACACACACACACACACACACACACCGCAGCAGTAACCCAAGGTTCATGGGGCTTTTGAGGCCTGCTCCAGTAGCTCGACTAAGGCGGCCAAAACAGCACAAAGCATCACCGAAGAGGGTCCACTACGTAATGGTGGCTGCCTTGTACGGCGCCAGCTGTATCGCCATACCCACTTCAGCAGCTTCAGCAGTTTCTTGAGCGAGACATAAACTTTGCTGACAGGGGTTAGCCATGACATTAGAAAACTTTGCTATTACCCCTTCAGCATTACGTTTTGCATCTTGGAAGGTTTTGCGAATGCCACGAATAGACAGGAAATTGGAAAGTGGGGGAAAGAGAGGCGGGGGAGATGTTGACAAGGTTTTGGGTTATGTTTTTTCCCCCGAGTCACGGTGATTCTATTTTACGCTTTGCTTTTGCTCTGGGAAACTCGCATCTGACACCGATTAAGAAATTTTCATCTGGCGCCCGAAGGTAAAGAAGTGAGGCCCACGCCGACTGTTTTGACAGCTGCGCACACAGGCGAACAAATGAAGAGCAAACATATTTGCTTGATTGGTTGGCGAAAAGTTGCTTGGCGAGAAATCCCAGGCTTTGCCTTGCCTCACCGTCTTCCATCGTCATCGGCATCTGTCCCTGCTGCGCTATCAGCACAGAGTTGGCGAAGCTGATAGACTGGCACTGAATTCCCACGGGAGAAAAAAGTATGTTCGCGCTCACAGTTGTTCATCATCTCTGTCGATTCCAATTACCGAAATATTCATGTGATAGGAAAAGGTGCCAAAGAACGATTGCATCTCGCCAAAAAGGCATTTTCTTTCTGTTGCCGTAACCCTTGCTGTGCCTCTCCTTCTCCCCAAAGTCTCCTGCGGCGACCACCACTCCAACTCCTGGTTTTTCAACCACTGCACTTTCACACTTCCGTGTCCTTGTCGGGGTAAAATGAAAAAAGGAAGAAAATATCTGGTTGACAAGTTCATTACAGCAGAGTAACCTTGCGTTGCAAAAAGCGTTTACGCTGTCGACAATCCCAAAATAATATTGTGCGGACGATATTAACTACATTGGAGCTGCAATTTCCCTTTTCGATAACTCCAATTTGCAAAACGTGGATGTGGAATGTCGGGTGAAGTGGGAAAGGTCGCTGGGAACAGATACTGCTATTATCACGCGGGTTCACCCTTCTTTTCGCGGCAGTTGTACTTTTCCTTGTCCTGATCTTCGTGCCCCCTGTGGGTTGCGGTGAAGAACAGAGCCAAGGAGCCTCCCTAACCAATTCACGAAAGGCGAATGACATCTAATTAATTCATTATTGGCTCATAACAACACCATTTATTTGGGTTTTCCATAACCTTACATAGCCAGCAAAATTCAGCCATAAAATGTTGTCCATCTATTTTTGCTGCATCACTAATAGCAGACAAGTAATGCAGTACTGTTCATGTGCAGTAAGTATGGAAAATTATCTAAATCTAAAATCAAAAGAAGCTGAAATATTTATAGAAATAACATCGGACCAATACCTCTGTTTGCTTTGTGCATCACCTACTCATTTCCCACTCTTCCTGTCCTTATCTCAACGCCAGCTTCCCTGCTCCATGGGGCCTACAGTTTCCCATCATTCTGTTTAAGACTGCCTTTTAGTCTGTAGCACTCTCTCCCAAAATAACCTTCTTCTAGCTCCATGCCCCGCCCTCGCACACAACCCCCCCCCCCTCCTCTCGCTAGCCTTTGCACACCCTTGCCTGCCCATAAAGAAAAACCAAAACACGCCTTCATACTTTTTGCAGAACCATAAAAACAGGCCATGCTACAGCTACTGAAAACAGACCAACTGAAATGCATTGTTCTTTATGAGGTCACTGCGCCGGATTTTTCAAACAAACATGGTTTTACGTAAACATAATATTTATTCCAAATTAAGTTTGCGAGTCCACTATTGCAACAAAGACTGCCATAGTGACTTGCTGATATTTGACAGGTTCAGTGCCCTCGACGCATTGAAAACATCTAATATTTGCTAAACGTCCAGCGAGTTGATCGGTTTGCTGCCCAATAGTGATTTCTCTGCTTTGCTTCTCTAAGAGAAGAAAAAATCAATCTCTGTATTCGTATTTACTTTCTACGTCTGCAGTTCGTCTATTATTGTGTAACTTGGTTTAGTTAGGGAATCAGGTCATCTTGTATTCGATTTGCAAGATATGTAGGGGGAATTGGTTCCGTTAGTTCCAAGACTTAATTCCGACTGAGATAAAAAAATTCATTGACTCCTTGTTCTGGATGGAGTTATTTCCTTTGTCATTGGAAGCATTAAAGTTGTCCATTGATCACACATTGCAGGAGAACGTTTGCCTGGGGTAAACAATCTGGAATATCTCTAGAAAATTAAAAACGAGAGAGAGAGAGAGAGAGAGAGAGAGAGAGAGAGAGAGAGAGAGAGAGAGAGAGAGAGAGAGAACATCTCCAACTTGCAGTGTGGCTGATTAAACATCATTGGTTTCCTCGCAGGTAGGGAGGAGAAAAGCCGTTCATTAAGCAATCTCTCTCTTTCTCTCTCTCTCTCTCTCTCTCTCTCTCTCTCTCTCTCTATCACACACACACACACACACACACACACACACACACACACACACACACACACACACGTGCGCATTGTTATGAGTCGAGATATTTTAATTTTAAGTCAGTTCATTGTCCACTTTAAGAGCCAGCCAGGCCTCAAATCTTAGAGAAACCAGCCAGGCCTTGGAATGATGTGCCGAACGTGAGAATTGGACAGAACAAAGGGACGCTAATGTTACGTGCATGTGGTCTGCTACTTGCGGTCCATCCCAGCTTGTGCCAGGAAAGTAGAAGCAGGACAGGCGTGTGTTTTCTTACAGGGTGTTTATTCCCGGACTGGTCAGCGCTTACAGCAATCACTCATACACCCACTGTGGTCACTCGTGCTGCTCAGACTGTGCCTCAATACGGCTCCGACAGCCTCCCATGCAAGCGCTCTCAGCTTCCAGTCACCCGTGCTGGACAGGCTGCGCCTCTTCACGGCTCTGACAGCCTTCCAAGCACTTGCTTCCAGTCACCAGTCTCCCGTGTTATCATGTACATACGTTTATATAGTGCCGTGCTTGGGTTCGAGAGTATTCACAGAAATCTCTGTACTACCACGTCGGCATGCTCGAGGGGACGCCTGCCCTCCCTGGCCGTCGAAGACCAATTGGTGGTCAGATGCTTACTGCTGACTCATTCTGACCCCCTGACCCTCTGCGCGCTGACCAGGCAGAAATCGCCTCCACCCCCTCTCACAGACAAAGGAGGTGCTGACTCATTCTGACCCCCCTCTTACAGACAAAGGAGGGAAAGCCCTCGAACCTTCTGCAGGCACTTTACATTACATTCACATCCGCAGGCATTTCACATTCCTTTGCAACACAGCTCCCCTCCCTTGAGATCGAAACGACCTCGTCGGTCTTCTTACCTCACCCAAACTCAATCACTACAGCATGAATGAATGTGAACAAGGGGCAAGCAATCGTCAGTGCAATGTCTGAAAACAAGTCCCATCACTCATCTGCTGTCGTGCTCACAGTCCTGGTGGTCCATGTGGTGGAGAGAGACGAAACTGGTGGCAAGACCCGACATAAGGGTTTAGGTTTCCTTGCGGTAACCTCTACCCAGATCACAGAGCCAGGGTCTGCCACACCACTGTACGTCTGCACATCCTCCTGGGTCGTTCCATCATCGCTCTAAACTGCCGAGGATGACCCAAGGCTCTCTCTCACTCCAGTCACTCCTCATCAGATGTCAGGGGGGACAGGCTGTTGGCGTGGAGACCGCCACCAGTCGGGCAGAGGTTCCCCCTTGTACCTCCTGCGTCAGGCATGGTCCACCACCCGGGGTCGGGCGTAAGAGTGCTGTCGAGTGCGGTACACTCCCTGGTACTTCCAGAGACGGGCACGGTTCTGGTGACGTCCTACCTGTAGCTGGGCCAGCTTGGTGGTGCATCCCTTCTCAGCCCGTGGGTTGGAGAACCACGGTGCAGTGCTCTCAGGAGAGGTCTGGTGATCGGCCTTGCAGTTGTAACCAGACCTCATTCTGTCCACGCTCCGCTGCAGGTGTGTCCTTGCGGACTTTCGCACTGCCTGCAGCATACCCTGGAGCGGCTCCACACGCTGGGGCACTTCCCGGGTGGTATCCGCCAGTGGCCTTGGCAGCACCAAGACATCTGAGATGAGCTCTCGCCCAAGCGTCAGCCTACTCGGGGAAATGTCCGTCGCTTGTTTCGGCGCCTCTGCTGAACTGCTGGTCTTTGTCTGTAGGGGTTGGGCAGCGGTCATGCGACCCGGACCCCCTCCCGGGCCGGGACGAAAGCAGGCGCCTCTGCTCGGAGCGGCTGGTACACCTGGTGATCACTCGAAGTCTGGAAGGGGGTCTGAGGAGGGGGGCTTTGTTCAGAGGTTCCCCTTTCCCCCCAGCCTCCTCTGAAAGCTTGCCACCGCATCATGGAGGCGTGCAACTTCCCCATTGACATCGGAGTCGAGATTTTCCTTCTCACCGCCAAGACTTGTCGCTGCTGTTGCCAGGGGCGAGTCGAGGCAGCTGAACTCCCCTTGCTTCTCTGTCTGCACCGCCTCAATCTCCTTATCGGACTACAATTGACATGACACTGTTTCACCTTGTCCACCTTGTATACATGTACATGTGTATGCCCGTAGACCATGAAAACAGCCAAACTGGTTGTGGCAACTGAGGTAAAAAAGTCGAGATAAAGACCTTAGCTTACTTCTTTGAGTATTGTTCAACGTGTGTTTGTGCGCGCGTGCGCATATATCTATGCGTGTATGTATTCCATCATGTGTGTGTGTTGGGGTGGACGTGTGTGTGTGTGTGTGTGCGTGCGCGCGCGTGCACGCGCTTGAATGTATGTGTGTATGTGTGTGTGTATGTGTGTGTGTGTGTGTGTGTGTGTGTGTGTGTGAAATGTCTGTGTATGGGCGTGTATATGTGAGTGTATGCTGTTGCGAGACGGGTCTCTTGATCTCTCACAGAGATTGTCTAGGGGTTTATCTTGCCGTCTTGTAACATCCACTTTCTTTCCATGCAATCAAGGGGTGAACGAGACTACACAGAGAAGAGAAGTAGGTGGATTTTGCCTTTTAAAATAACTTTAATAATGTGGAAGTAATGATAATTCTTAATATAACTAATTCAAAGCATTAAGTTGTACCATGTTTAGTCACTTATCTGTGAGCGTTCAATTCAGCTGATCACTGCTGAGAAGCGTAGAGTCTTCTCAACAGGGGTTGTAGATGGATGAACATGTAGGGCCAGGTGAGATGGGCCTGCCCGGGAATCTTGAATGCTGGTGCTTGTAAAGGGAGGGTAACGTTGAACGTTAGGGGATGTCTCTGTGTGTACCTCAGCCTGGTTCGTTGAATCGAGTGTCCTATCGTTAACTTTCATAGGGTAAGTAGATATATAGACATAAATATGTGACACAAGGATGTGCAGGTGACGGAAGTACCTCCACCCCCCAAAACATTCAGATTGACATTTTGCTGAATTCTTGTGTATGCAGGACTAAACCTGAAATCGGGGACTAGAAGTTTGTTGGCTGTTGATAAGGTCACCGTAAACTGATCACGCTGTGTGAAAAATATATGTACCACCGCCATTATTGAATCACTTGCCTGGCATTTTTTAGCGTCAAACTCGAAAAACCAAGGCAAAGCAGAAAGACAACGATGCATCATTTGTCCAAAATTGTTTTCGTTTCATCGATAGAAAGCAACATGAAAAGTTACACAACTATTTTAAAAAGTCACAAGAGACGGCACAGGCCTCCGCAGATGTCATTTTAACTATACTTATGTAAATTACCTACGTCACGAGGTCACAAAAAGTTTCTCCTGCATCGCTGCAGGAAGGGAAAAGCTTCCTGAGTAGGGCCACACTAGTGGACTCGTCCGAGGCGAAGGGCGTGAGAAAGACAGCCAAGCTGGCGGCACTCTAGTCCACTAGAGACTTCGCCTGCCGGCGAAAGTGTATCTAGCACAGTTCATATCACGTGATAGAACTAATCCGTCCAAATATTCATGAGGAGGTCACACGAGAGGCTTGTGGGATAGCACTCTAGTCCACTTGAGACTTCGCCTGCCGGCGAAAGAGTATCTAGCACAGTTCATATCACGTGATAGAACTAATCCGTCCAAATATTCATGAGGAGGTCACACGAGAGGCTTGTGGGATATCACTCTTCTCCCTGACATACGCCGTTAAAGTAGTTCTAAGACTAGTTCGCACAAAACTCTTAAATTACGCTTGTTGAGGCAATAAACAAGCGTTTATTCGATTTTTAAAAAAATGTTTGTGTTGAAATGGAAACTACCTTTGACATCTGAATGATTTCTGTAAAAAGTGGGGAAAATGGTATCCAGAACAAGCTATTTTTGGCACAATGCTGTAATGCGAAGGGTCAACTATATTACGCATTTATTGCGAACTGCGCCAGAGTCACTACTGACTAGGGTTCACAGAATGAACTGGTAGGTCAACACATCTAATTAACTGCGTTTTCACTAGATTTTCCAGAATCTTCCTAATCTTTTGTCATTCTTTGTGTGTATCATTGCGAATTCATTGCTGATTAACCGACCAAGATCGCTTGCCATCATTTGCTCTGGTCCGCCAGCTTGGCTATCTTTGCCACATCCGTCTCCCTGGACATTTGTCTGATAAGGCTTTCTCATTATTTTCCCGTCTATGTCTTGCAGTGAACACGCTCATAATGTTCTGTGCTGTGAATATTTCATACCATCACAGTTAGGAATTGCTTCTTTCCTGCATTTTGCGCACGTGAGTATATAGCTTGAATGCAGCGTCAAACCATATTTGAAAAAAAGTTGGAACAGTCGAGTGTACGTTTACTCACATAACCCAACGTGAGTTCGACATGTGCATGGTTCATTGAGAAGTAGAAGACACATGCAAGGAAGTTGTCTCCCGGCTGTTAGTGGAGAAAAACATTTCCCACGGTGCTTGGACCGCGATATTCAGTTGCATGGTCTTTCTCGGTCGATGTCATTAGCTGATGACGAGGTCATTGTATATGCAAATTAGTTTCGCACGCGGTCGATTTGATCCTGATCAAAGAAAAGTCGTTTCTTAATTAGCATACCATGCCTTTAAAGTGACTTTTGTTTTGTTATAGATGAAAGAAAGGGAGAGTAGAGTGTGGAAAATCACAGACATATGTGAGTGCAAATTGAGCTTGGCTTTTGGCTCTTCCCATCGTGTGGAACTCCGCACCTGATGGTAAACAGGTTATCACAGAAAATAGTTGTATATGCATTCCTCTCTCTCTCTCTCTCTCTCTCTCTCTCTCTCTCTCTCTCTCTCTCTCTCTCCGCCTCTGTATGTCAGTCAATCAGTCAGTCTGTCTGCCTGTCTGTCTGTCTGTCCATCTATTGGTCTGTCTGTCTGTCTGCCTGCCTGTTTGCCTGCCTGCCTTCCTATCTGTATGTCTGTCTGTCTATCTACCTACCTGTATATGTGCGCGCGCGCGCGCGCGTGTCTGTGTCTGTCTGTCTCTGCATGTCTGTCTTTCTGTATGGGGGATGGCTGTTATGCATCAGGCATAAATTTGAGAACTTGTGCTTTCCATAATGACGTCTCTTTCTTTCTCTCTCTCTCTCTCTCTCTCTCTCTCTCTCTCTCTCTCTCTCTCTCTCTCTCTCTCTCTCTATCTCTTCTTCTTCTTCTCTAGCCTCCGGCGACGATCTGGCGGTGTTGCGGCCAGATGCTGATCTGCTGGCAGGTCAGGCCTGTTAGGGCCGCCAAGGCAAACAGTAGGCACTGGAGGTTCAGGGAAGGCACCGTGGAGAGAGGTGATACTGCTGATATGTTCCTCTCGCGTCCAAGATTGCCGCACGCTAGACCGGCCACGCACGTGCTTGGTAACATGGCTGTGACGTCAGCAGAACAGGTGTAGCGCCTCTCTCCTTGCCCTGCTGTGTTGTCGGAATGGCCGTGCCACGTTTAAAGTTTCGGTGTCTGGTTTTATGGCTTAGCTGATAGCTGGGCTATTAAACAGGTTGGGCGAGGAACGTGTTAAAGGTGTAAACGCAGCTGAATGTGACTGATGCCGAGCCGTTGTAGTTGCCAGGGCTAAGTCCAGGGAGGAACAATATTGCCTTTGGTTCCTTGAGTGATGCAGTGCGCGAGCAGGTGATCCAAGTGCGTGATGTGCAGTGTGAAGACAAACAGTCTGACATGCGTTTGTTTGTCATTGCCCCAGTGCACTGGGGGCAGCTCTGTCGCTAGTTTTCAGCATCCCACGCCTTCCAGCCATCCATCGTTGCTACTGAACAGTTAAAGTCAAGACGGATGAATGGATGGATTTGGGATGGAAAAATGGATAGATGGATTGATGGATGGGTGGATACATTAATGCATGGATAGATGGTTAGATGGTCAGATGGATGGATGGACGCATTGATGAATGCACAGATGATGCATGCGTGGATAGGTAGACGGGAATGTGTGGCACATTGGTCTTTCTAACCTGTAGAAGGCCACTGACTACACCTTTCTCTTTTATTCCTGAATATAAGCATGTCAAGGCTATTTTCCTGGCAATCGCCCTTTACGAATCGCGTAGGGAGCGCAGGTACGTCTAGTCTTACCCCAATCCAAAGGATCGGCAAGGTCAGAGTCCTCGAATAGCAAAAACATTTCCTTTTTGTATTGATTCATTCATGAAGTATGTGTACATTTAGACGTGCCTACGATTGTTTGTGTACGACTGTTTATTCATCTTCGCATTTATGTACTCATGCAGACGTGCAAGTTCCTTCTTGCACCATTGTATGCAAATGTGTGTTTGCCTCCTGGCAAGGGAGGATGTGATTGGGCATGGGTGAAAATAACTCACGCATGCATGTACAATAAAACACGTAGAAGACAGCTTTCTTCGCTCCAAAAAACTATCAGATACCTCGTCGTAGATGATGAATCGCATGTCTGTATATGAAGGCAGCTGTATGAAGGAGAAGACCGATGGGCGCCACCTATGGACCTGAGCCAATGGCAATCACATTGGGAGGTCCGCCAGCAGGCCTCGGCAATGTCTCACCATGGACAATAGTATGCGGGACTTTCCTCTAGGTACCAATTGTCTGAAACAACATCATAATCTATGTGCGTGGAAGAGACCTTCAAGACACGCTTTCTTCACAAAGACTACCCGGTAGAGTAGGTAGACATTTACTCACTCACTCACTCACTCACTCACTCACTCACTCACTCACTCACTCACTCACTCACTCACTCACTCACTCACTCACTCACTCACTCACTCACTCACTCACTCACTCACTCACTCACTCACTCACTCACTCACTCACTCACTCACTCACTCACTCACTCACTCACTCACTCACTCACTCACTCACTCACTCACTCACTCACTCACTCACTCACTCACTCACTCACTCACTCACTCACTCACTCACTCACTCACTCACTCACTCACTCACTCACTCACTCACTCACTCACTCACTCACTCACTCACTCACTCACTCACTCACTCACTCACTCACTCACTCACTCACTCACTCACTCACTCACTCACTCACTCACTCACTCACTCACTCACTCACTCACTCACTCACTCACTCACTCACTCACTCACTCACTCACTCACTCACTCACTCACTCACTCACTCACTCACTCACTCACTCACTCACTCACTCACTCACTCACTCACTCACTCACTCACTCACTCACTCACTCACTCACTCACTCACTCACTCACTCACTCACTCACTCACTCACTCACTCACTCACTCACTCACTCACTCACTCACTCACTCACTCACTCACTCACTCACAGACACACAGACACACACACTCTCACACACACACACACACACACACACACACACACACACACACACACACACACACACACACACACACACACAGAATGACACAGACAGACAGACAGACAGACAGACAGACAGACAGACAGACAGACAGACAGACAGACAGACAGACAGACAGACGCGCGCGCGCGCACACACACACACACACACACACACACAC
>JAWQFJ010004567.1:45000-60000 GCA_034096865.1 Theodoxus fluviatilis | reverse complement strand
TATCTTAACCCCAGGTCTATGTACGACTCTTCTTTTCTGGGTCTTTCAGGACAGGGCTGCGTCTGGAAAAGCGGTCCCCTACATGAACGATGCTCCACGCTGGTCAATAACGCAATCTCGACGCCGTGCCACCTATGACGCAACGAGAAGCGCAGCTTCACGGCAGAATGCTAACAACATCGAGGTTCCCAAAAATGACTTCCGCGGGTCTTTCCTCAGTTTGACACCTTGCGTGAATTTACAATTTGCTGCTCTATCCCGAAAACGATGCCAGGGTAAGTCGAGTCAGATGGACGCAGAGGAGGTGGGGATGGGTAGACACTTTCCTCTGCAAAAAGCATAATGGGCCACGGGCAATCGATTTTGTCTCCATCCCGGCGGTCGTTCGCCCGTCAGTCAGGGCGTGAAATACAAGGAGCCCCAGAGCAGAGCGAAACCTCATCCCACCCTACGCCGCCCCTCTTCTTTCCTGAACTCCAGCCTCAATCCCACGGCCCACTCCATCTGCCCTATCGAAACCCTACGTCGCTCTGCTTTGGCGCAAAACGGAGCAATAGCGTGAAAGACACCGTCCTACCATAAAAGTGCGATCAAGCCAATATCTCGGTGGGCTATGTTCGGCACAAGATCGATGTAGGTCATTTCCATCTTGTCTTGCCCCAGCCTACAAAGCACAGAATCAATAGGATGCTGTGTCCAAAGGACCTGGCCATCACAGATAATTTGACCTTGATGTCATCCAGCCAAAAAATGTCCTGAACCGTTTATTGTGTTTCCTAAAACAGGTGCTGGTGGTCTGTTGCAAGTCCTGATAAAAACAGTCAGCGTGAATGTTCATGCACAATTGTGCCAGGTGTTTAAGAGAGAGAGAGAGAGAGAGAGAGAGAGAGAGAGAGAGAGAGAGAGAGAGAGACAGAGACAGAGACAGAGAGACAGAGACAGAGACAGAGAGAGAGTCAGAGACAGAGACAGAGATAGAGAAATATATATTTGTCCAATATTTTTTCGATCCCTGATTACACATTTTGGCGGTTTCTGAAAATGCGACAACTTACAAAGAGATAAAAACAAGTCAACGCTTGTTCCTCACTTCTTCCAACCCATCCAGAAACACTCCAACGGCTTACAGGGGAAATGCGATGTTGAAAGGTGGTCTGGTGCCCTCTTTAGGGAAGCCTTGACTCGCTATGTCGGGAAGGGGAAGATTTCTCAAGCATTCTCCATTACATGATCCTCAGTATTTGGCCTGGAGCTCTGGAAAGTTCGTCTTTGCTCTTGACCGAGCTGGGATCTCATTGCACTCGAACGTCAAATCAGCTTTTTAAGTGGTCCCTGTTGATGAACGCTCGGTTACAGAAAACTTTATGTCGCCTCTTCAAAGGAAACCCTGTCATAATTTTCCACTTGAAACTAGACGTCAGTAGTCTGTATATATGAAGATGTCCTTTAAAGCGAAACGAGATCGTTTGAGGGGTTTTCTGCTCCATGATCACGGTTTACAGACAAGTAAGCGAGGGGAAATGCCTCGGGACGAACCATGATTTGTCGAGGATTCTTTTGACGTAGCGCTTTCGTTCTATCAGAGCTACCAATAACAAATCCTACAGGCATTTCTTTCATCCGGTCTCGAGGCCAATAAACATCTCTCTTCCAATGCAAAACGTGCCGTCCTCCTCCTCTGGCGCAGCCCATGATGTTTTCACAACATGCCATTTTTCATTGCGATGAAATGGTTATATGTTTCAACTCAGTAATCATAAGCAGTATTTACGTACTTGCACTGAGCATCAGCTTTGGAAAATGTTCATCACCTTCGGACGTTATTTAACCATCATCGTAATAGCATTTTCTCTTTGAGATGAATGTATCTTCATTTGTTTTTGTAATTCAGATCCTACCATCGCGGGGAAAAACAGACGAGATAAAGTGGACGGCTTCTTGGTACAATGATTACCACTAGCCCCCATTTGTAAAGAGTTTTTCACATCATTTTGGAAACTTCTTTTCCAGTATAGTCTTCTGCCTAGGTCCTTGCCTTCCAGCCTATGTGTGGTGGTCGGTGGAGTGGTTGGTGGTAGAGTTGGAGTCAAGTACAACGCAGGGGCGAAGTCGATTTACTTTCCACTCTTTATTGGCCGTTGGTACAAGCTCTTAGTGATGTGAACCTCTCGACCCGGGTGGTGAAATGGTCTCTCTGTGGCTGTGTGTCGTCTCCCTCACAGGAGCCAGAGAATGGATTGTTCCACAGATCCTAACCCATGGCTCCCAAGTCGTGCTTGCATTTGGAAGAAAACAGGGATTACGTAATTGAACTCGCTTTGAAATTACTTCTTTAAAATGTTGCCTTATTCAGCATAACACAGTCTATTGAATGAATCATATGCCGTTGCAAGTGGTTGTCTTACTTGAGAGGAAACATCAGATTTATAGTCAAAATGTTACAATTCAGATGCCAGAGTGGGAGAAGGCTCACTAGCCAGGGGTCACGCTAAAGTAAGGAGTGACTGACAGGGCAGCTGCTCCAACAGTCAGACCTCAGCAGAGTAGGGGTCCTAGAGCGGTCAACTGGTCAGCTTGCCTTACAGAAAGGCTGGGGAAGGGGGGTTACAGAGAGGTCTGACACACAGAGATCTATCTGACACACAGGATAGGGGGGTGGGGAGACAGAAGCGGGGATAACTGAATAGAGGATGATCACAGCAGATGTACAATACACTTGGTGATAGGTGCACCTTATGACATGAACACAGTAGATGTACAATACACTCGGTGATAGGTGCACCTCATCACATGCCCCCCCCCCCCCCCCCCCCCCCCCCGGTGAAATTGAATCAGTGTCCGCACTGATTGAAACAACAAAATACACAGTTCATGGCGTGACCTTTCACTAGAATGAATCCGAGGCAGGTATTTGACCAAAATCCAAGGTACATTCAACCATGACGTAGAAAAAAACAACACTCGCTCGTTATGTTCAAAGACTGGTATTTGACCAACAAATGTGACTAAGGCTGACGATTATCAGGGCCCAAAGTACATCTGAAATCTATGAATCGAGCAGGACAAAAATAAACACTGACAACGTTGTCTGACATGAGATCACACATTCAGAAGCATAGGCTGTATTTGACAGGCACTCATGATCTGACGGTCTCATTCAGTTCTCTTCTCGACTTAACTCTGGGGCGGGTGGACACTTCAAGTGTTAAGCACAACTTCAATGTGAATTTACTGTTCGTGGCTCGAAAATGGATAGGCAGCAAGGTGGCATGACATGAATGAACAAACGAATTACTTACAGTAAGGGTCTCCATTCCAATGAAGAAAATTGCATCCGTGTGTCTCACAAAACAGCTCACTGTCTTTCAGCACAACAACAAAACACAACGATACAATGTCTAGAACATGTATGCGTCTTGGAAGCGGACTGGTGGGACGCCAGCTGTAGTTCTAGTGCTCCGGCGTAGGTTTCCACTGCTCCCGGTTACTGCATCAGGGGGAGAGGGTCCAGATGGGTCAGGCACTGGTGGTGGGGTCAATCCTGGGTCACATGTTCCAGTGGGTGATTGTGCCCTTGTCGGAATGTTCCGACGTGGCAGAGGGATTGGGCGTGGCCGCGCTATTAGCACCACCTGGTCACTGTCTTCATTGTAAAAGTGGTCTCTCACAAGCCGAGGGCGCTCAGCGACAGGGTTATCTGGCTGTGGCACGTCTGAAACTGCCTTTTTTAAGTCCACTCTATGTATACACTTTGTATTGCCACCTGAGGCTGGTTGCACCTCGTAGACGGGGGAAGGGGTGTGTGGCTGCCTTGTGACCATATAGAGGATGGGGTTCCACACGTCCCCGCACTTGTCACGTACTCCTGAGGGTCGGGATCGAACGTGCACGAAGTCTCCGGGATGGAGGTCAGGAAGAGTTGGCGACTGTCCGTCCCTGCGGTCTCGGGCTTCAGCTGCATGGCGTCCGATGGCGAAATTGAGGCAGTAGATTTTAGTCTTTTCCTTCACTGATACGTCGCTCGCGTGGAATTTAGCGTGGGGCTTCTGGTTGAGGTTGCTGTTGCTTGGCCATTACTGGTGGTAGAGTAAACTCGCTTCAACCCTGCTCTGCAACGCCAAATGTGGTGGTCGGTGGAGTGGTTGGTGGTAGAGTTGGAGTCAAGTACGACGCAGGGGCGAAGTCGAGTTACTTTCCACTCTTTATTGGCCGTTGGTACAAGCTCCTAGTAAAATGAACCTCTCGACCCGGGTGGTGAAATGGTCTCTCTGTGGCTGTGTGCCATCTCCCCCTTATCAAGCGGATGCACGAACCTCACAGGAGCCAGGGGATAGATTGTTCCACAGATCCTAACCCATGGCTCCCAAGTCGTGCTTGTATTTGGAAGAAAACAGAGATTACTTAATTGAACTCGCTTTGAAATTACTTCTTACAAATGTTGCCTCATTCAGCATAACACAGTCTATTGAATGAAGCATATGCCGTTGCAAGTGGTTGTCTTACTTGAGAGGAAACATCAGATTTATAGTCAAAATGTTACAATTCAGATGCCAGAGTGGGAGAAGGCTCACTAGCCAGGGGTCACGCTAAAGTAAGGAGTGACTGACAGGGCAGCTGCACCAACAGTCAGACCTCAGCAGAGTAAGGGTCACAGAGCGGTCAACTGGTCAGCTTGCCTTACAGAAAGGCTGGGGAAGGGGGGTTACAGAGAGGTCTGACACACAGAGAGATCTGACACACAGGATAGGGGGGTGGAGAGACAGAAGCGGGGATAACTGAATAGAGGATGAGCACAGCAGATGTACAATACACTTAGTAATAGGTGCACCTCATCACATATGCATGACATCTAATTGACTTCTTTGCTTCTATTTATAGAGTGTCACGTTCTACTTGATCCCACTTCCTAAAATTAGTCTTATGTTTCTCTGCTAATGAGGTGCAAGCATTTCTACTGTATGTTGCACATAACTAAAGATCCACACGATTAATCATGCTCATTTTAAAAATAAACACACATGCATACAAGATCTCACGCACACATACGCGGTAAAAACATACACACAGACACACACACACACACACACATACACACACACATACATACACACAGACACACACATTCACACACACACACATACATACAGACAGACACACACACAAACACACACACACACACACACACACACACACATGAAGACAAATGTCTTTTCGTAGGTAATGTTTACAAAGGCAGTGTCGGAGGTGCTTGCGCTTAGGTGAAATCCTGCTTCCAACGCGCTGATCAGGTCGTTTGCTCCAGGAGTGATTGCTTCTGCTGTCGGGATGATAACATGAGCTACAAGTTTTCAATGAGGAAAAATGCACATCCTGCTGACAATGACAGACTGATGCATTGAGACTCCTTTTTTTCCTTCAATTTAAGTCACCTGTTCAGGACAGCAGAATAATTTCATCATCTCTGCAGGCAGCAATCCTTTGGACCTGCGCGTTATCAATTAATCAAGCATTCACCGATTTTGCACCTGATGAATCAGGGTGATGATTCTCCTTTGAAGTCAACAGAACTTGTCTTTTCTAGTGGGAAATCAAATTAACAAACTGTGCCACTCTGTCAATAATAATTCCGCTTGAAGTAATGCAAGCCGGTATCTACTCGGGATTCATCATTACTGCAGGTCTCTCGACGCATTTATAATAAAGGTCATCTTCTCTCTTTTGAGGTGTGCTCTAACTCGGCGTAGTTTCCAAGTGAACCGAGGCTGAAATGCACTTGTCAAACTTGTGTTTGAGGACTGTGCATACACATTGGCCGCAGTGGGGTCGATGATGAATTTATCATCATAACCATCATCATCATCATCATCATTGAGTTGATGATGAAAAGTACAGACTAGACTTTCTGCGACTCTCAAACCTGACCTTATCTGGACGAAGCTTCAGTCCACTAAGTTCAATTATACAAAGGCCTTCAAAGAGCAACTGTTGTATTAAATCGTATCGCCGTGAAATCGTGTCGCCGTGCAGGTAGGCAGACAGAGACAGAGAGGGACAGAGAAAGACACACAGACAGACAGAGAGAGAAAAAGAGAAAAGAGAGAGAGAGAGAGAGAGAGAGAGAGAGAGAGAGAGAGAGAGAGATCCGTTAACGATGACTGGATGCTGATGAAAGGGGAGGAGCTTGGATAATGACAATTATTGGCTTAAAGAAAGGAGGGGCTTGTAAGATGACTGCCGTTGGCTGTAAACTATATACTGTTAAGTACTACGACAGGATTCCACGGGTACGACACGATTCCACGGCTTTCAGTATTAAATCATGTCGCCGTAGAATCGTGTCGCTGCGACACGATTGGCCGTGAAATCGTGTCGCTGCGACACGATTTCACGGCGACACGATTTAATACAACACAACATCACGAAAGTGAACACTTCCGACACTTGACTAACCCTCAAAATTACTAACGCGAAGTCGAAACTTTGGCGTTGTTGGTAATATCTTCGCCCAATTAGAACTGCAGCTCTGCACTTTCAGATGCTATGCGGCAATTTGTTTGAAGACAAATATCGTGCTTCATCTGCGGAAAACTGCATGTGAAGCAAGAGTCTTGCAGCGCTAAGAACTGGTCTTGAATACACCTTGTGATCTTCGTATAATTCTAGCAACATTGAATAAATGGATAAATTATACATGAATGAATGAATGAATGCGTGCATGCGTGCATGCATGAATGAATGAATGACTGACTGACTGAATGAATGAATGAATGAATGAATGGAGTAATACTGCCCATCAGCCTTTGTAGGCTATATAAGGGCATATACCACGAGGATCCCTCGAGCTGATTAGAGTCATACCAAGTCAAGCCACTATATATACCCTTCATTAATCACCTGTGACAAATGTCGGAGGGATGGTTTGATGGAGTTTTCCGCCAATCAGCCTTTGCATGTTATTAAAGGCCGTTGGTTATGAAAATTAATAGGATTTGGTGAGAATATGAACACTTGCTGTCACGTTTCCCCTAGTTATTTGTCTCTTGCGGATCGCTCAGGGACAGCGGTGTGTCTAGTGTTACCCCGAACCCACAAGCGGAATTAAAAAAAAAAGACTGCAGCTAATGTACATGACAATAATAATTTCAGAACTTTCAAGACTACGTTTTTGCCTCCGTGATGACAAAGAAGGTTACGAAAGTAACAAAACAGTTTTGAAATGGAAATCGCAAAATTTAAATTCTGCTATGTTTCTTGCACACGTTGATTTCGAACGCAATAGGCAGTCAAGTACGGTGTGTGTGTGTGTGTGTGTGTGTGTGTGTGTGTGGGTGTGTGTGTGTGTGTGTGTGTGTGTGTGTGTGTGTGTGTGTGCGGGCGTGTGTGTGTGTATGTGTGTTGGTGGATGTGTTTTTGTTTCCATGTTTGTGTGTGCGTGTGTGCGTGTGTGTGTTTGTGTGTGGTTGTCTGTTTGTGTGTCTGTGAGTGTGTTTTGTGTTTGTTTATTGTGTGTGTGCTAGCATGCGAGCACGCGCGTGTGTGTATGTGTTTATGTGTGTCTGTTTGTTTGAGTGTGTGTGTGTCTGCTTGCTTGAGTGTGTGTGTGTGTGTGTGTGTGTGTGTGTGTGTGTGTGTGTGTGTGTGTGTGTGTGTGTGTGTGTTTGTGTGTGTGTGTGTGTTTGTTTATTTGTGTGCTAACATGTGTGTGTATGTGTGTGTGTGTGTTTGTTTTTGTGTGTGTGTGTGTGTGCGTGTGTGTGTGTTTATGCGTATATGTTTGTTTGTGTGTGTGTGTGTGTGTGTGTGTGTGTGTGTGTGCGTGCGTGTGTTTGTGTGTGTCTGTGTGCGCGTGTTTGTGTATGTTTATGAGTGTGTGTGTGTGTGTGTGTGTGTGTGTGTGTGTGTGTGTGCTAGCAGGTGTGTGTATGTGTGTGTTTGTGGTTGTGTTTGTTTGTTTTCGTGTGTGTGTGTTTCTGTGTGTGCTTGTGTGTGTTTGTTTCTTTGTGAGTGTTTGCGTGTATTTGTGTTTGTTTATGTGTGTGCTAGCATGCGTGTGTGTGTGTGTGTGTGTGTGTGTGTGTGTGTGTGTGTGTGTGTGTTTGTGTTTGTATGAGCGTGTGTGTGTGTGTGTGCTTGTGTGTTTGTGTTTGTTTATGTGTGTGCTAGCATGTGTGTGTGTGTGTGTATGTGTGCGTGTTTGTGTGTATGTGTGTGTGTGTGTGTGTGTGTGTGTGTGCTAGCATGCGTGTGTGTGTTTGTGTGTGTGTGTTTGTGTGTTAGTGTGTTTGTGTGTGCATGTGTTTGTGTTTGTGTTTGTTTATGAGTGTGTGTGCTAGCATGTGTGTGTGTTTGTTTGTTTGTGTGTTTGTTTATGTGTGTGTGTTTGTGTGCGTGCATGCATGTGTGTGTGTGTGTGTGTGTGTGTGTTGGAGTGCGTGTATATATGTGTATATTGTGAAGGATCTAGATCGTACAAGGAGATCGTAGCGCAGTCGTTTTGTTTATATCGGTCGGTCCTCTTAGGTCATTGATCTGGGACGTGGTCGAGTCGGGCTAAATTTGTCTTGTTGTGCCACGTGACGTCAGGCAATTTCCTGCTTGAGCGTGAGCAAGAATAATCAGCTTGATTCGCGAAAGCTCTGGAACCTGGGGTTAGGTATATACGGCGCGACAAAGCAAGAGACAGACTCAGACACGAGCAGCAAATATGACAGAGTTAGGGTGAGAGCTTAACTAGAGGATAAACGAGTCCTCCTTTGTAAAGAGCCAGTTCTCTGTGGCCCTGCGCATAGAGTGAACTTGTTACAACGATTACAGTTTGCTGATTTTCACCGCTGTGTAGCGATCAGTGCGTGAATAAAGTTTATTGAAAACGACCACCAGCGATTGTGAACTTCGACATCCCAGCGCAAGCTAGGAGAACCCCGTACAACAGGATATTGCTAGAGAACAGTGCAACATTGGTTCCCAGATGGGGAACAATCGAAGTATGGATGGTGAGAAATGCAAGATTCAAGCAGCAGCACGCGCAGAGGTGACAGAGCAACCAACGGAAGACATCGCAATGATGATGAGACTTCTGCTCAACCAACAAAAGGAGGAAAGACGACACCGCAAATGGAAGGAGCTCAAATAAAAAGAAAAAGAGGCATGGAGAGAACAACAAGAATCCGAACGTCGCCAGCAAGAGGCTGCATTGCGCGAACAGAAGGAGCTAGAAGAAAAAGAAAAAGAGGCATGGAGAGAACAACAAGCCGAACATCAGGAAGAGTTGCTGCAGACCATCAAAACCAGGGCAGAAGGACTGCAGAGAGAAACCGAGGCAGTGAGCTTTCACCTAGGAGAGGAGGTAGATAGAATTGATGCTAACCTCCAGCAAGAAGCAGCATGCCTCGACTCTCTCGACGGAGAAGTAGCCTGGCGTGACACCATAATCTGCAGACTGAAGAAAAAGCTGGAAGAGAAAGAAGAAACAAAAGCAAGTCTTTCCTATCCAGCCAGACTTTACACCAAAGATAACCACCTGGCCCCCAAGCAACTCCAAGCCAAGTCATCACCGTTCGTTTCAAACCAGGAAGAGGTACCCCCCAGCCGGTCGTCCAGTGCAGCGGCCACAAACGTACGACGGAAAGGCACCGTGGGATGCCTACCACATCCAGTTTGAGGTGACCGTGCAGATCAACAGTTGGGGAGAACGGGAGAATGCAAGTTTCCTCATCTCCAGCCTGACGGGACAAGCGCTGACAGTCCTGGAAACCATTCCGCCCGAATTCAGGAACGACTACACTGCCCTCGTTCGGACCCCCCGTTACAGGTTCCAAGATACCCGGAATGCAGATCAGGCTAAGGCAGTGCTCTGCACAAGAAAGCGCAAGAAGAGAGAATCGCTCATTGAGTTGGCGGCCGACATCGAGAGGCTGGTGAGGCGAGCTCGCCCAGCCTTTTAACAGGGAGGCAATTGACGATTTGGCTCGGGAGAAGTTCCTAGATGCCCTCGTCGACGACGAAACGAAACTTCAAGTACAGGTGCAGGCTCCCACCACCTTGGCGGAGGCAGTGAACACTGCACTCCATGTCGAGGCCATCGCTTGGCGTGAAGAAACGACCCAGCGAACTTCTCACCCTCACAGGATCAGATCCATTGGCAGTCAGGAGAAGCCGGAGGATGACGGCGATACTCTCTCTCTCTCTCTCTCTCTCTCTCTCTCTCTCTCTGACTCAGTTTTGTCAGTTAATGATGGAGTTGCTGGACAAGATGCAAAACCGCTCCTCTCGTCAGGATGGACAGCAAGGGCAGATCAGATGTTATAATTGTGACAAGACAGGCCACATCGCTCGCTGCTGTCCACAGGGAATGAAGAAGACCACAGCCCAGGAAAACTAGGATGCGCCGGGCTTAGGGAGCAACGTCCGGCGTTCCCTGCCTCCACCATTCCACATCTCATCAGTCATAGGCTGAAAAATGTCCGTGTAGACCAAGGAGGACCGTTGATCAAGGTTCACATCGACGGCAACCGTCATCAGGCGCTGATCGACTCAGGAGTGACCAATTCTGTGTTGAGGACTGGTCTGCGCTTCTTCAAGAGGATGGAGATAATGGCGATGGTGCTCACTGACGTCAGAAACAGACCGATCCCTGTGCATGGCTTTGTGACAGTGAGGTGAAGGCCGGTGAGCTTGTTGTTCCTCACTCCTTCGTGATCGCTGACATAGAAGTCGACGTCATCCTGGTGACAGATTTTCTGCAGGAGCACTGCTGCGTGATAGATTGGGGACGGTCCCTCCTGCTGATTGATGGGCACCACGTGCAGTTGGAGGGTCTTGTGGGTGAAGGGAATACTTCACTGCAGCCCTCGGGAGCGTTGAGGTGGATCACCGCTCAAGAGACGCCTCTGGCACCCGCACAGATACAGAACCCTGACCTGCAGCCCATCATCCGCTGGATGGAGGACAGGCCTGTTCGCCCACCCTGGAAGAAGGTCGCCGTTACCAGTCCCGTCACCAAGGCGTACTTGACCCAGTGGGATGCCCTGCAGCTGACGGATGGAGCGCTGTACAGAAAGTGGATGAACAAGAAGGGAGAAACCTGCCGCCTTCTCCCTGTTCTGCCGAGTGCCATGCAGGAGAAAGCGCTAAGACAGCTACCTGACGACCCAGCAGCTGGCCATATCGGAAGGCAGAAGACGTACCGATGCGTCTGTGAGCGGTACTTATGGACCGGTCGGCACAAGTCCGTTCGCAACTTGTGTCGGCGCTGTGTCATCTGTGCATCACAGACAAGACCCCACAGTCGTCGTAGTGGCCCTAGCAAGACTGACAGTTCTGCAGTTGTTGCCAGGTCATTGGTGGATACCCCCCGTGAAGTGTCCCAGTGTGTAGAGCCGCTCCAGGGTATGCTGCAGGCAGTGCGAAGGTCTGCAAGGACACACCTGCAGCGGAGCATGGACGGAATGAAGTCTGGTTATGACCGCAAGGCCGATCACCAGACCTCTCCTGATGGCACTGCACCATGGTTCTCCAACCCACAGGCTGAGAAGGGATGCACCACCAAGCTGGCCTGGCCACAGGCAGGACGTTACTTGAACCATGTCCGTCTCTGGAGGTACCAGGGAGATCTACAGCCGGACTGGTGGCAGTCGTCAAGACGCCGCCCTGACCCGACCGACGACGAGCCTAGAGAGACACTGTATCAGGACGAGAGCGATGATGGAGCGACCCCTGAGGACGTGCAGACATACACGCGGCGAGGGCGGCGTGTGATGCGCCCATCTCGTTTCCTGTGAGGAGTACTGTACCTTTCAGTGACAGAGTGGACAGCGCAGACTTTGACTGGGCAGATGCCACCGCAAGGAATCTTACGCCCATGTGTCAGGTCTCGCATCTCTGCTACAGACACTCTAATCCATGGACTACCTGGACTGTGAATTAACTTTTCCAGTATTTTGTTGTTGTTGATGATGCTAATATTGTTGTTAGCTGCGGGTTTTTTGTGTTAGTTCATAATGTTTATTAAATTTAATTGTGAAGTTGTACATGTAGTGAGACCAACGAGGTCATTTCGGTCTTTAGGAGAGGAGCTATGTTGTGAAGGTTCTAAATCGTACAAGAAGATCTGTGAAGAGAAGAGTGCAACAAATGCAATGTGCTATTGTGTGTTTTATTGCACCCAAGAGCGCGTGTGCGTTTGAGTGTATGCATGCATGCGTATGCGCACGCGCACGGATACGTCTGCATGTGCTAGTCTATGTATGTGTTTGAGAGACTGTGCAAATGGGTGCACAGTCGCCTTCGCGCGCAGATTTGTACCAAAACGTATGTATATGTACTCGTGCATACCCTTTGAAGTCCGCAATTATTTTTTACAGGCGCATTCGTTCCTCTGTTCATCCCTCCAACAGCTGTTTCCAGGCTGGGAAGAAAGGCCACCCATCGCAAGGTGCAAACACAAGCATGACTGTCACTGCTGCCAGTCTCACACAAGTCGCCAGTCGCATAACAAGCACAGTTTTCTGAATTGAATATACCTCGTCCTCTCTGTACTCGTCCTCTCTGTACTCGTCCTCTCTGTACTCATCCTCTCTGTACTCGTCCTCTTTGTACTCGTCCTCTCTGTACTCGTCCTCTCTGTACTCGTCCTCTCTGTACTCGTCCTCTCTGTACTCATCCTCTTTGTACTCGTCCTCTCTGTACTCGTCCTCTCTGTACTCGTCCTCTCTGTACTCATCCTCTCTGTACTCGTCCTCGTCTAACTGCCACCACTCCTCCTTCTGCTGTGCAGTGCTGTAGCGTTCTGTACTGCATTTTTGTGTACAGTAGTGTGGTGTGCAGTGCTGTAGCGTTCTGTACTGCATTATTGTGTACAGTTGTGTGGTGTGCAGTGCTGTAGCGTTCTGTACTGCATTATTGTGTACAGTAGTGTGGTGTGCAGTGCTGTAGCGTTCTGTACTACATTTTTGTGTACAGTAGTGTGGTGTGCAGTGCTGTAGCGTCCTGTACTGCACTGCTGTGTACAGTAGTGTGGTGTGCAGTGCTGTAGCATTCTGTACTGCATTATTGTGTACAGTAGTGTGGTGTACAGTGGTGTAGCGTCCTGTACTACATTGTTGTGTACAGTAGTGTGGTGTGCAGTGCTATAGCGTCCTGTACTGCACTGTTGTGTACAGTTGTGTGCTGTGCAGTGCTGTAGCGTCCTGTACTGTACTGTTGTGTACAGTAGTGTGGTGTGCAGTGCTGTAGCGTTCTGTACTGCACTGTTGTGTACAGTAGTGTGGTGTGTGGTGCTATAGCGTCCTGTACTGCATTGTTGTGTACAGTAGTGTGGTTTGCAGTGCTGTAGCGTCCGGTACTGCACTGTTGTGTACGGTAGCGTACTGTGCAGTGATGTATCGTCCTGTACTGCTCTATTATGTACAGTAGTGTGGTGTGCAGTGCTGTAGCGTCCTGTACTGCACTGTTGTGCACAGTAGTGTAGTGTGCAGTGCTGTATCGTCCTGTACAGCGTTGTTGTGTACAGTAGTGTGGCGTGCAGTGCTGTAGCGTCCTGTACTGCACTGTTGTGTACAGTAGTGTAGTGTGCAGTGCTGTATCGTCCTGTACTGCACTGTTGTGTACAGTAGTGTGGTGTGCAGTGCTGTATCGTCCTGTACAGCGCTGTTGTGTACAGTAGGGTGGGGTGCAGTGCTGTACAGTAGTGTAGTGTGCAGTGCTGTATCGTCCTGTACTGCACAGTTGTGTACAGTAGTGTAGTGTGCAGTGCTGTATTATCCTGTACTGCACTGTTGTGTACGGTAGTGTGGTGTGCAGTGCTGTATCGTCCTGTACTTCACTGTTGTGTAAAGTAGTGTGCAGTACTGTGGCGTCCTGTACTGCACTGTTGTGTACAGTAGTGTGGTGTCCAACACAGAGTTGAGGTGAGCTGCTTTGCACTCAAGGTGTTGTACTGTAGAACGGGAGAGAATGCTACAGTACAACACTGAGCAGTGCATAAAAAATGCAGCACTATATGAACCAAATCAGCACAGCATAAGGTCAGGCAGTGCAGCACAACAGCACAACATAGCACAGCTGCACACAATACTTTATTAAAACAACCGAACTACGAATGGAAAACACGACACTAAAGTAATGAAAAAAGACTTCCATATATTCAGGATAAATCCCAAAGTGTTTTATTGGCAAATCAGACAGAAGACGTGCACCGTGCTGCAGCCAGCACTCCCATCCACGACGCAGCACACGGGAACAGCACTGCAGTACACGGCACAACAGGCCACAGCAAAATACTGCTGCAGTTATTGATTTACGACTGCCTCTACATGTCGTATTTGATGTTTGCCTTTGTGTCAACGTTTACGACCGTCCTGTGTCGGCAGTTTTGTCTGTTGGAGCTAGAATTACCTCCCTTCGGTTACTTGACGCCAGCATAGAAAGTTCCGCGCAGCCCAGCGCAGTTGTCTTCGATCTGACTACAACACACATCCATGAAGGCACTTTGTACAGACACACGCATCCAGCCCCAATGAACACACAATGTCTGTCTACAGACACATGCATCCAGCCCCAATTAACACACACCATCTCTCTGCAGACACACGCATCCAGTTCCAATGAACACATACAATCTGTCTACAGACACACGCATCCAATCCCAGGGAACACACACTGTCTGTCTACACACATACATCGAGTCCCAACGAGTGCAGACCAGAGGATGGCGAGGCGGTGTTGCCGAGGACAACCAACAGAGAATTGACACTTTTCACAGTAATTCACTCCAACACGCGTGTTGGCGCTAGAGAATGATGACGTCGGGAAGGAAACGGATACAGTTTAAGGCAAGCACGGCTTGCAGAGTTACCTCCCTCTACTCGCATTCTTCACGAACCTTCCACTTCACTTCGTGACGTAACAGCGCGTCCTCCTCATTTATCCGCGGGTTGCGGTGCAGGAGATGACGTCTGCACTGACGACATGTCGACTTATCGCCTGCTCAGGGGGACAGTT
>JAWQFJ010004567.1:40000-42500 GCA_034096865.1 Theodoxus fluviatilis | reverse complement strand
ACTTTTTTCCATGTCAACACAAACATTTTATTTTATCGAATAAACATTTGTTTATTGCCTCAACAAGAGTAAGCTAAAAGTTTTGTGCGAAATATCTTAAAACTACTTTAATGGTGCATGTCAGAGAGCAGATCGACTACCCCACAAGCCTCTCATGTTGCCTCCATTTGCACATTTCAGACGAAATCCTTCCATCACTGATATGAACTGTGCTATTGACACTTTTGCCGGTAGACGAAATCTCTAGTGAACTAGAATTGTCTCCCTCTCGACTACAAGGCCACTTGGAGTTGGAGCAGCTGCAACAGGTCAAGTCCAGTCACGCTGCTGTCTCCTTGCGTCCCAGTCACCTTTGTGTTTCTCCCTCTGCTGCAGTCGTCACTGACAGCTCCACTTTCTCTGCCTGAAGTCTGCCAGTAGCTAAATGCATGCGAGTGTATGCCATGTTTTCATGCGCTGGATTTGATTCCGCAGGATATGTTGCGTGCTCTTTACATTGTTATTTTGATGCAAGCAGCAGTCAGCAGCTTAGAAGAGAGACGAGGATCTATGGAAGGAAGGAGGAGTGGTGGGTGACAGCAGCAGACCACCCGACGCAGCACTTGTACTCCTGGTCCTAGGACCAGCAATTCCACCAGCAGCTCAGTGTCTGACAAGTTTCCCCAGTCCACCTGACTACTGCCACTTGCACTCAGTGACAAGTGGTGAGGGTTTTCTGTCCACTCCACACCGTGTACACTACTGGCATCAGAATCCAATTCCACACTAAGTAGAACTGTCTTAACACGAAGACAGCAAGGCAAGTATTAGCGTGAATTAACGTGCTATATATTCAAATCCCTCATAATCATTTTTCTCATCTTCCTCCTCTTCCATCATTCCTCCTCCTCCTCCATCCATCCTCAATCAATCAATCAATCAATCAATCAGTCAATCAATCAATCTCCTCTATCAATCATCATCATCCCCATTATCATCCTCCTCCTCCTCCTCATAATCATCACCACTGTTATCATCATCAGCAGCAGCAGCAACAACAGGATAATAACACAAGCAGTTCCCTTTGAGAAGACGATTTTGTATTGTACAAAGCATTTTCACACATCTCAAGTTCAATGAAGAGACTTAAACAAAATCAATCTAAAAATTGTGGCAATATCTGCACAGGAGTATACTTTCCTTGTAATAGACAAATTCAGCAGCGTACAGGACTTTGTCAGTACACTGTGGAGCTGAGTAACTCTGTATTTACAGGTGGGATTATCAGTAGCCATTCCAACACAGCATTCTCAAATGTGGAAAGTCTCTAGGCACCATGTCACTCCAACTCATCCTGAAGCAGAGCAACCCAGTGATTTCCTCCAACGACCTTTCAGTCCATAGTGTTGGATAAAAGACAAGTGCGGTCAACGCAAACACGTCTGAATCACCAAACAATCGTCTCAGTCAGAGGAACCACACTGAGAAATGCAGTGTGTTCATTCTCATCCTGGCCCACAGGAAATCTTTTTGGGGTTGTTTTCATTATGTAGCTTTTTCCCCCCCAAATAATGCAAAAATGTAAATTAAATCATTAAGTCAATTTGAAAATACAGAAATCTGTGGAAGACTAATTAAAAATCTACTTAACTATAACAACAGGACATTTAACGAACAAGAAGGGCAAAGCCCATAGGACTCACATGCTTGACCTTGACCTTTACATGACCTTGACCTTTACATGACCTTGTCCTTCAGGTGTCCTTCAAGGTCAAGGTCAAACAACTAAACCTAGCAATGACATCATACACTAAGAACTGCTTTACACATTTTTCCTACCTAAATACATGTGACCTTGACCCAAGGTCAAGGTCATCCAAGGTCACGCAACACAAAGCTGTTAATTCTAGACATAGGAAGCACAATGGTGCTTACTGGCACCTTCTACCATGAGATATGGTCACTTTTAGTGGTTCACTACCCCATTTTGGTCACATTTCATAAGGGTCAAAGTGACCTTGACCTTGATGATATGTGACTAAATGTGTCTCATGATGAAAGTATAACATGTATACTACAACTTTATGAAGTTTGGAAGAGTTATCTTCCATAGTTCAGGGTCAAGGTCACTTCAAAATATGTATACAATCCAACTTTAAAGACCTCCTGTGACCTTAACCTTGAAGCAAGGTCACGTCACTGTGTATGTTTTTGTACGCCTTTTCATCCTACACTATCATGCCAAATTGGGTGTTGATAGACTTAATAGTCTCAGAGAAAAATCCAACGTTAAAGTTTTTTACGGATTAAAGGACGCCTGGACGCCCGGTCTGCCCGGACGCCCGGACGGATGCCTTGACACCCGGACGGATAACACAGGTGACCTATTATGGAAGTATAGCATGGGTACTACAGTGTTATGAAGTTTGGAAAAGTTATCTTTCATAGTTCAGGGTCAAGGTCACTTCAAAATATGTATACAATCCAACTTTAAAGAGCTCCTGTGACCTTGACCTTGAAG
>JAWQFJ010004567.1:25000-35000 GCA_034096865.1 Theodoxus fluviatilis | reverse complement strand
CCCAGGACTATGATGTGCTAGTCCCAGGTGACTGGAAATGTGTTTCTGATTTGTTTTCTGTGAAGAAGTGCTCACTGTAATCCCATGCAATGTCCAATCAGTCAGTTCCATTCCTGTATGATTGTCGCGATAGGTTTTCAAACAAAACCCTATTGCCACACTCCAGACGGGCACAAACAAATAAACGAATAAATAAAGTGGACACTGAGGCAGAAAGATAGATTCAACAAAAAATATTTAATGACACAATAAACAATCAACAAGCAAACTCCCAACCCCAAAAATCCCACAACAACAATGAGACAACAACCTTTGCGAAGTACATTTACACCACTACACATATAAACGTGAGCTTCAAAAGGGGCAAGCAACTGGCTTCAAACAAGCACAGGTTCCCCGCAAGCACGTGGAAGAAATGACACAAAATGACAATACAACAATCTCATACCCCTATGGGTTCAGTATAGGATCTCACCCAAAACCAGTGTAGCTTCAACAAGAAGTAAAACCATTCTGGCCAGAAACAGTTTTCACCCCAAACCTATAGGAAGGAAAACCGCTACACAACCAAAGCTCCGCCCTTTCGGGTTGACGTACAAAAGAAATCTGAGGGAGTACCGCCCTCCTCAGATCGAAGAAACCTCCGCGACTAGGATCAAACGGATCTGACGTCACCTTTCTTCTTAAAGGGACCACCGCTCTCTCATACAATAATAAAAACCGCTGGCGCTGAACCTCCAGGTTTTGGCATTAAAAAGCCCCCAATAAAGCTGTGAGGGCCTTCAGTAAACCTGGAGGGATAAAAAATCGAATACAGGACGTTTCGTACCATAGTCATTGTGTACCTCATTTAGTCGATTCGTACCTTTTCTACCCTAACCCTAACCCTAACTCTAACCCTAACCCTAAAGGCGCCTACACACGTTACGTTTTTCAAGCTGGTTTTGCTCCCGATCCGGCTGACCGTGCATGTAAAAAGCGGGTTGACAGCCACACACAACGATTACACCCACACCGCGAACTGGAGCGATGTCCATTTTACGCGAAGCAAAGTCAGAATTTAGAGTTACGTCCCTTTGGTGAGCCTATGACAACTGAGACGCTTTGATGTACATGTATGCGTGTGACCTGCCTGTCGGATTTGCAAAATGCAGAACTTTCCCGACCTACTGATGCATTCAACATACAGCTTTGACAAATTAATGCTGTTCATGGCTTACATTTTCTTGATATGGGGTTTCTAGTAAACCCGATATACAGCGTTTTCTGTGCGAACACGCGATGGAGCGGAGGTGATCGACATTCTATTCTTCGACTTCGCCGGTGTAGATTTGCATTGACCAGCATTCGATTTGTAAAAAGTTTAAGCTTTACCGACCTACTGATGCATTCAACATACAGCTTTAATAAATTAATGCTGTTCATGGCTTACATTTTCTTGGGATGGGCCTTCTAGTATCCCGAAATACAGAGTTTTATGTGCGAACACGCAACGAAGCGGGTGGAGCAGATTGAATGATATTGTATAATTGTTGGAAGCGTAGATCGGCCTTGACCTGCATTCCATTTGTAAAAAGTTGAAGCTTTCATGACCTACTGACGCATTCAACATACAGCTTTGATAAATTAATGATGTTCATGGCTTACCTTTTCTTTGGATTGGTTTGTAGTATACCCAAATACACCTTTTCCTGCCTGAAGCGACGAATGCGTCCGCCATTAAAATTGGCGACTAAGTCGCCACAACGCGAGATCTCGCGTTGCCAGGCATATGAACTGGTCCGGAGGGGTCGGGAAAATAGAGCCAGCCCTAGTCACAAGAACCGTGCCGGATTAGTCCACGGTTTCGATTTTTGACCGGATCGGCAGCAAAACCGGGGGACAACCGGTACGTGTGTATGCGCCTTAACTCTAACCCTAACTCTAACTCTAACTGTAACCATAACCCTAAAGGGTATGAAAGGACTAGGTACAAAATGCCCAGGATAACGACCCGCATCGTAAAAAATAATTCTTTCTCCTTTACCAGTGTTCTCAAATTCAGTGTTCGTCATTAAACAGCTTCAAAAACAGAATTGACACGATGTTCAAAGACTACATGTACTGTGATGATGTTGGCCACCCGCTGTTGCCACGTATACCACTCTCTGCCACTCATAAGCCACCGGAAGAAAAGTATAGAGAATAGGCACGATCTTTTAAGACCGTTAGAACTAGGGTAGTAAAAAGTGAGAGTAGCCATAAGTACTGATCAAAAGATCAGATAAAGGCCTCGCGGCCTAAGACATCTGAGGACATATCTATCTATCTAAATTCATTCTCCTAAAAACTGTCCTCGCAAATGACGTCACGTTATTGATGATGTCGCACATGTTGGAATTTCGCCATTCCATCAAATTGCCTACCTCCCCAGGTGTTTCGAAATTCTTCTCCTGGCATATAGGATCGAAACTCTACTTGCAAATGACATAACGTTATTAATGACGTCACACATGTTAGAATTTCGCCATTCCATGAATCACGTATTTGGGGAGGCGCTCTGGAGTGTACGACCTTAAAAAAAACCTTTCTCATCAAGCCTCGATTCAGAAAATTTGATACATTCAATCGGACCAAACTTTCAGTTAGTGTGCAAAATCTCAAGGAAATCCGTCCAGTAGTTTTTGAGATATAAGCTGTGGAGTCGGGACAGACAGACAGACAGACAGACAGATAAAGTCTGTAGGACCTCCAGTAAACCTGGAGGGAAAATCCAAACCATACAAAGCCCGCTTTTCTTAACTCAATGACGACGCACCGCATCATATGATGCGGTGAGGTGAGCAACGGTTGACGACGCACCGCATCATATGATGCGGTGCGTATGTAAATTTCTTGTGTGTGTTGTAAGGGGCTCTTAACCAGTCGAGGTAGTCTAGTTCTCTTATAAGATAGTGAGGAACATTGTACATCGTCTGTGTCTCTGAATTTAAAGAGGATAAGGCACTGCCAGACTTTGTTTACACATGTGGCGAGGGGCGCTTTCAAGGCTAAATCACAATGGCGTCGCGGCGGACGATGAGGATGTTGTTGAAATCGCTGTGAAAGAAGCATCAGATGAGAAGGACGATGTGATCCGTTTTTCCGAAGATGAAAAAGATGCAGTTTTAGAGGAGCTGATCATAGGTATAGTGCACGAACTGCTGACAGAAGAAGAGGAATCGGACACTGATCCGTACACGCTGTCGGCTTAAAGTCGGCCTCACTCCAGTCGAACTAAATACAGGCACGCCAGACGGTACCCATCTTTGTTGCAATACTATATTCAAAATAAAATTAACGAGAGAATGACATTGATTTACAAGGATAGAGGAGACAAAGAGCGTTCTAATGATGGCAACAGTTTTTCCATTGCTTGATTAGTATTTTTTCAGCAATTTCTGTAAAAATGCCCAGAAACATGCGTCTCCAGTCGACACGAGCTAAAAATAGTGCCGTCTTCAATGAGTTAAAGGGGCCACCACCTTCGCAGTTAAGAATGCCAAAAATCATAGCGTCACCCTCCACAACCAAAACTCACCGCACCCCCCTAGAATACCAATGTAACCCCTCAAAGCGCGAAAATGCTGCTCACCACAGACACATGAAAAATGATACCAAATCACATGCAGATACTCTCGGTTCAATTTACAAGGTCAGATCTAATATGACGAGGAAGATAAGAGTGATTTGGTCTTACCAGAAGCCTTGACTTGGAATTTCCCGCTCTCACCGGAGAGTCCAGGAAGATGTCCGCTCTCACCGGACAGTCCAGAAAAATAACACTCTCACACCAAGTAGGTGCATCGGGCGCCTCCACAACCCCCCAGGGGGAAAGAAGGAGGACCACAAACGGGACATGAATGAACACCCGCAGACTCCCCGGAAGATAACAGAGTTCACACTTCCCTACAAACACACGCGCACACGCTCACACCCGGTAGGAGCATCGGGCACCTCCACAGCCCCAGGGGGAAAGAAGGAGGACCCCAACGGGACATGAACGAACACCCGTAGACTCCCTGGAAGACAGCAGAGGGCCAGCCGCCTTTGTGGGTTCACACTCGTGCTCCACACACACAACTTTACTGCTCAATCCTTGCAGCGGCAAGGAAGACGAATTAGGGAGGTAGTGTCTCCAACACTTCTCCCACAAGCGCAGATTGGCAAAGAGCAAGGAAGACGAATAGGGCAGCATCTCCGGCACTCCTCTCACGAGCTTGGATCAGCGTAGAGCAGGAATGACATGGCGTCTCCATGCCACGAAGAGGGGTAGCGTCTCCGATGCTCAGCTCTTTGGCGCAGGTGGGCGGTCTGGATGGGATTACGGCCGTCAAGCCGTCGGTAGCCAGATGGATGAGAAGAAGGCAGGTACCTACCTCTCAGATGTAGACTCGAAACGTTGAGGGGAACTGGTAGCGTTCCCACTCCTTCCACGCGGACACAATCCTTGGTCCCTCAACTCCCAGTCAAGAAGATGGGCGGCAGCAGCCGGAACAACAAGGGACGGGAAAGGAACGCTAAGATCAAGACCCATGACAGGCCAAGACATACTCCTGCAGTTGATCAGATGAGAGCCATATCCAGGTTGAGCCTCGTGGCTCCAACCTTTAACTCGGGACCCCTACATGGTCTTTCATGTGAAATGCTGGACTCGGAGATCCGAGGGACCGTTTTCTTCTGCCGTCGAAAACCAAGTCGAATGGTCTCAAATAGGTTGTAGAAGTATCTGCTGATAACCACTGTAGTATAACTGTAGAAGAGTCGTTTTCCAGGTCGAGCCTCTGTGGCTACAACCTTCAACTCGCAGCCATTCACGTGGATTGCCGGACTCGGCGATCTGAGGGACTTGCTCCTTTGCTGTTTGGAAATCAAGTTGAATGACCTCAAATAGGTTATGAATACAGGCTGCAGTTGACCACTGCAGCTGTGACTCTAGAAGAGTTGTTTTTAAGGCTAAGCCTCGTGGCTCCCGCCTGTAGCATCAGAAGCCCTACCCAACTCAGCCATGAAGACTGCGGGAGCCAGCAGTCCGAGCAACTTGTTTTCTTCTGCCGTCAAAATCAAGTCGAATAGCCTCAAATAGGTTGTGGAACATCTGCAGACATTTCTTGCTGCAGTACGATTCGCCAAAGTCGTTCTAGGTGAAGTATCGTCGCTCCAACCTTTAACTTTGCTCGCCCTACCGACTATTCCCTACGGGGAATACCGGAAGGCGAGCAAAGTGACTTGTCTCGCTGGTGGCCAAAATACAAGTGATGCTAACAAGCGTTAGGTCTAAGCGCCAAACTCTTGCGTGACGCCATCAATCCGTTGCATCTTGGGAAACCACATGCTAAGTGTGCATGGCTCAAACAACCCCCCAAGATGGAGGGTACCACCCCTCGACACCCCGTTCTCAAAACAGCCAGTTCAAATTCAACTCTCCTAATATCATCAAAGACAGCCGCGCTTCTCGCGCAAATGAGGAGAAACACCATCAAAAAGAGAATACCATATCTTCCCTTCTTCAAAGGGGTTGCCGCGCTCAGCAGCGAAAGAGGCGAGAACAAACACGATACTACTCCTTTCATCCAAAGCAGCCGCGCCCTCTCGCGCTAAGAACAGAACAACCATGCCGCCACTCTCTACATCAAAAGACCAAACGCGCCTCCCGAGCTAATGACGGAAGAGAACAAGGAACACGCTTCTAAAAGGGTCCCCGCCCCATAACGATAACGACTAGGGCAAAAAATATACCACTCAATCTCTTAAAGGGGTCCTGCGCTATCAAAGCGGCGGACAAGACAATTCCGACTCAGGCCAAAACTAGAGAGACAGCAAAAATACTCATACATCAATGCAACCAATTCAATCTTAACCCCCGACACAGTTCTCAGGTCACACCATTGTCGCATCACGCAACAATGATCACAGTGATCACTTTGACAAAGAACCGGAAACGCCTTTTGGATTGCCTTTGCTAGCAAGTCATAGCCCTGGTAAACCCACCTCTGAAGTGCTGTACTTTTCCTTTAGTCCATCTACAAGCACTGTCTCCTGTACAGTCCTGTATCACCACTAGTGCTGTACTTTTCCATCAGTCCATCTACAAGCAATGTCTCCTGTACAGTGCTGTGTCACCACTAGTGCTGTACTTTTCCATCAGTCCATCTACAAGCAATGTCACCTGTTCAACCACTAGTGCTGTACTTTTCCATCAGTCCATCTACAAGCAATGTCACCTGTTCAGTCATGTGTCACCACTAGTGCTGTACTATTCCTTCAGCCCATCTACATGCACTGTCTCCTGTACAGTCCTGTGTCACCTCTAGTGCTGTACTTTTCCATCAGTCCATCGACTTGCACTGTCTTGTTTCCTGTACAGTCCTGTGTCACCACTAGTGCTGTACTTTTCCATCAGTCCATCTACATGCACTGTCTTCTGTACTGTTTTCAAGACCTAACTTTTCCTCATGAAAAATTGAGTTTTGGCTATGTGTGTATGTGGCGAGACAACGTTTTTTCATGCCTTGTGGTTATTAGTATTATTAGAAATGTTTACTATGCGTCTGCTGAGCCGTAGCCTTAGAGGTTTTTTCATTGCCCTGAGCCGGTGTCAGTACAGAATTGACCCCTGTGCATGTGAATAACTTGAAAGCGTTACCAGTGTAGTGGACTTCACTGGCGTTTTAGCGCTGACCAACCAGTGAATTTCAACTTGTGAATTGACCAGTCAGAGTGGGGTGGGATGGACAGTAGTGATTGGACTGGCTGGACTTGGTGACGTCAGCGAAGTTATTTAAACAAGTGTCGCCGGATGCTCGAGGCGTCATAACATTTATTTTCAGCAAAAGCAGTGTCCGTGAAGATGCTGGCGCCCTGCTTGTTAGGTTTATACTTGGCGGTGGCCATATAGAGAAACGTAGAATGGGAATAGTAAGAAACCTCAGCCGGCCCGGAGCCAGTTGGAAGCGAACCCCTCTGCCAGGGGGTGGTGGAATGTTGAACAGCCAGCTTGCCTGCCAGCCAGCTTGCCTGCTTTGCTAAAGTGTGGTGGCCTGTCTTGTTGGAGAGCAGACCGACTCCTTTCCGAGGAAGAAGAAGAAGAAGACGTAGGAGCCAGTTCCCTCGACACGACGCAGAAGAAGAAGGAATGCCAGAGAGAGAGAGAGAATGAAAGAATGCCAAGTTTCAGCTGTTTCATCGACTGTGGTGATTTCCCTCCAGGGTCACCGGCTGCAATGTCGGTGCACTCAGACCCCCTCCCCCCCCAATTCCAACCCCGGTGCTAACGCGGTGAGCGTGGGGTTTAGGTCCGTGCTTCTCCACCTGCACGTTTTTCATCGAAAGGGTCAGATAAGTACATTTAGTTAATTACCTCGGCTCGGGCAGACATCTTTCTTTTCATTGTTTTCTTTTTACTTGTCTCGCTTCAAATTGCTGAACTGAATTGATTGTTTTCTACTTGCATTCTATGCATTTATTGTAGCGTTTGTCGCTCAGTCACCATTCACTGGTAAATGCATTCATGAAAATTAAACTACTTCCTTTGAATTGATACCGTTTTTGCCATTGCTTCATTTAGACAATTACCATCTAGCGTTTGAATGGAGGAATGAAGGTGCGTGCTTTGGTTCTTCCCCTAGACATTTAAACGAGCCAATTTGATTAAAGAACAAGTACGTCACATTTGGGGGCTCGTCCGGGATAATTTGAACGAAATGCAAAAGTAAAGTAAATCTGAATTCATGTTTTACAGTTAAATTTGGAGTGTCTGTGCCTTGAGCGAGAGTGATATGACCTGAACTGCCATTTTTGTTTTTGATTCACCTTGTTGCTCTCATGCCTTGCTGTTTGTGTGAACCTTGCTTAGTATTTGATTTGACTATTCTTAGGATTTGAGTAGATACTTAGTGTGGGAAGTTTGCTAGTTTGCTCTTTAGTGTTTGGGGAGTTGATAAATTAGTCATGGCGGAGAAAGGAGAGTGGCCGACGTTGTCGGAGATTTTGTCCTTAGATAAACAGGGTTTGGACGAAATGAGTGAGAAATATGGTATGGATGTCAGCAAAGGGGTTTCAAAAGTTGCCAAGCAAGAAGCTCTAATTAAGTTCGTGAATGATAGGAAGGCTGAGGAGAATGTGCTGAAGATGGATCCGGATGGGGGAAAGAGGAGGGAGAGAGAAATGAATGAGGAAAAACAAAGGCAGCATGAATGGGAGATGCGCAAGATGGAAATAGAGTCAGCTGAGAGAATGAAGAATTTGGACAGGGAGGTGGAATTGAAGAGAATAGAAGCGAGTGAAAGAGAGAAGAGATTGGAAGTGGAAGCAGCTGAAAGGTTGGAGAGAGAGAAGATGGAGGCGGCAGAGAAAGCCAGGATAGAATCTGAAAGGTTGGAGAGAGAGAAGATGGAGGCGGCAGAGAGAGCTAGGGTAGACGCTGATAAGTTGGAGAGAGAGAGATTGGAGCTAGAAAAGAGCAAGGTGGAGATGGAGAGAGAGAGGAAGGGAAAAGAGGAGGAAGAAAGGGTCAGGAGGGAGAGAGAGGGTGAGATTGATTTGAGAAGATACACAGGAGTTCCGGTGTTTTCTGAGATGAATGTGGAAGGTTTTTTCGCGGCATTTGAAAAGCAAGCTGAGAGTTTGAGGTGGCAGAGGAAGAATTGGACTGTCATAGTGGGTAGCGTTCTGATTGGGAAAGCTGCGGAAGTTTACACCACTTTGCCCAAAGAAGAGACTGATTATGCGACATTGAAAGCTGAAGTTCTGAAGAAGTATGCTCTCACTTCTGAAGCCTATAGACAGAAATTCAGGAATTGCAAGAAGGGAGAGAGAGAGTCGTTCAGGGACTTTGCATATCGATTGCATGGCACGTTTGACAGATGGTGTGTGGCTGTTGAGGCATCTGCTGATTTGGATCGTCTGAAACAGGTGTTTATGATGGAGCAGTTCGAGAACTCGGTGTCGGATGAGATTCGAGTCTACCTAGGGGAGAGGAAGGTAGAGAGGATTGACCAGGCAGCTTCGTTGGCAGACGACTACCACCTGCTTCATGTGGGAAGTGGTCATAGGAAGAGTCGGGAGGAAGGGAGAAATCCTAAGTCAGGGAAGAGTGAGAAGTCGACTGACGTCAGCAGGGGAAGTGGACGGACTGTAGGTCAACCACTGAAGAGCATCAAATGCTTTAGTTGTGGAAGGATGGGACACAGGAGTCGTGACTGCAGAGTGGGAGTGAAACGAGATACCTGACGGTGTGTATCCGCGGCAAGAAAGCTGTGTGTGGTGCCTGAGAAGAGTGGACCGTTGTGCGAGAGTCCTAGACCCTATCAGGAGGAGAGAGCTTTGTTGGCATCCTTTAAGAGATATCGCGGTCCTGCGGTGGTTGGCGTGTTGGATCAGTGGGAACCCTCACCCTCAGGAGTGGGTATGATATTGAGTCGGAGGATGGCCTTGATGGGGGGCTGTGAGGAGGTTGTTGCTGAGGAGAGTCAGTGTGAGGAGGTTGTTGTTGCTGAGAAGGTTGTTGTTGCTGAGGAGAGTCAGTGTGAGGAGGTTGTTGTTGCTTGTGAGGAGGTTGTTGCTGAGGAGAGTCAGGTGTGAGAAGGTTGTTGCTCCTGAGGAGACTGTGTGTGTCTCGTGTGAGACGAGAGAGCCTGTAGCGCTCGTAGGCCTGACTGAGGAGAGTCAGTGTGAGGAGGAAGGGAATGGAGTTCTCCCTTGTGAGCCCTTAGTGCTCGGAGGTGTGATGGAGAGTGAGGATGAGAGGAGGGTGTTGATGTGTTCCACCCGGAGGAAGAGGAGGTGTGCGGAAGTTGGGCATGAGTCTTGTGGGAAGACTGGTGTGGAGTTGGAGGATGTGGGAGAGGAAGGAATTGAGTCTTGTGGGAAGACTGGTGTGGAGTTGGAGGATGTGGGAGAGGAAGGAATTGAGTCTTGTGGGAAGACTGGTGTGGAGTTGGAGGATGTGGGAGAGGAAGGAATGGAGATGGGAGAGGTTGCA
>JAWQFJ010004567.1:7500-20000 GCA_034096865.1 Theodoxus fluviatilis | reverse complement strand
AGTTCTTCTTCACGTCTCTGTCGTTCTTCTCCTTCCTGCAGCCGCCTGTGTAAGGTGAGAAAGAAAACAACTGCTTAGATGGCAGCTCTCTCTGTACGTGAACACAGAAATCTCCACTGCCATCAAAATCTATCAGACTACCCTACTGTGCTCCATCTGTATGGACTATTGAAGACTTGAAAATGTTATAATAATACATTTCACACAGGCTGTGTGTTCAACATTCTCTCTCTCTCTCTCTCTCTCTCTCTCTCTCTCTCTCTCTCTCTCTCTCTCTCTCTCTCTCTCTCTCTCTCTCTCTCTCTCTCGCTCTCACACACACACACACACACACACACACACACACACACACACACACACACACACACACACACACACACACACACACACACACACACACACACATTTAGAGACATGCACCTACTAACATGCACACAGACACTACACAGACATGTACACAGACATTACTATGATGTGCTAGTCACAGGGGACTGGAAAGGCGTTTCCGATTTTTTCTGTGAAGAAGTGCTGACTAATCCCACGCAATGTCCAATCAGTCAGTTCGATTCCTGTGTGATTACAGCGATCACTTTGACAAAGAACCGGAAACGCCTTTTGGATTGCCTTTGCTAGCAAGTCATAGCCCTGGTAAACCCGCCTCTGAAGATAAGAGAGCGCTCACTTCTCCACTCACAAGAATCAAGGGCTGCATAGGCAGGCAGTGCTATGAATTCCCACTCCTCTCCCTTAGAAAGTGAGGGGCTGAACATCACAAATACCCGTCCCTTTACACCTGTCAAGAGTACAACACGATGAGGTAGAAAAGCCACCTTGCATCTTTGTCCATCACCTGCTCTCATGCATTCGTTGCTCTGCCTGATTCTACAAGAATCCATTTCATGATTGAAACAAGAAGGGCAAAGCCCATACGACTCACATGGTTGACCTTGACCTTTGTATGACCTTGACCTTCAGGTGACCTTCAAGGTCAAGGTCAAACAACTAAACCTACCAAAGACATCATGCTTTACACATTTTTCCTACCTAAATACATGTCATCCAAGGTCATGCAACACAAAGCTGTTAATTCAAGACATAGGAAGCACAATGGTGCTTATTGGCACTTTCTACCATGAGATATAGTCACTTTTAGTGGTTCACTACCCCATTTCGGTCACATTTCTTTAAGGGTCAAAGTGACCTTGACCTTGATGATATGTGAACAAATGTGTCTCATGATAAAAGTATAACATGTGCCCCACATAATTATCAAGTTTGAAACAGTTATCTTCCATAGTTCAGGGTCAAGGTCACTTCAAAATATGTATACAATCCAACTTTGAAGAGCTCCTGTGACCTTGACCTTGAAGCATGGTCAACTAAACTGGTATCAAAAGATAGGGCTTGCTTTGATCTATATACCACTTGAAGCTAAGGTTGCCATTCTTAATAACGTGGGAGAAAATTGGGAAAATGTGAAAAATGACTGTTTTTGAGACCACATTTATGGCTCCTGTGACCTTGAACTTGAAGCAAGGTCAAGTCACTATGTACTTTTTTTTTAGGCCTTGTCATCATACACCATCATGCCACATTTGGTGTTGATAGACTTAATAGTCTCTGAGAAAAATCCAACGTTTAAGTTTTTTACGCCCGGACGGACGGACGGACGGACGACACGGCTGAGTACATAGACTCACTTTTGCTTCGCATGTGAGTCAAAAATAACATGCTTAGAAAATAGAAGTGAAAGAACTTGCAACTCCATTTACAAGAATCGATGACTGCATGATTAAACTAAATGGCGATTCATTATTCCTGCAACTTTGTGACTTGCAATTAAACAGCCCTCATACTCTTCATCCTACAGCAGGGATTTCACATGTCTGGGAAACACAACTTTGGAGAAAACTGATCTGCAACGTCTGCAAACAGCAGTGGGCACACTCCGTTGTTTTGTCACTCTGCCTGATCTTCCTCTCCCACACCAGCAAGCACAACCTTGCATCGCCCTCCACTGTATCTGCAGACAGCCCTCACTGACAACACGGGGCCTCACTGCCACTCGTCCTGGAGTGGCCTCCCTTGCACTGCAACCCACTCACCTTCGTCTTTCTTCTTCCCGTATCCGTGGTTCTTCACGTCTCCACCATTCCATTTCTTCCTGTGACAGCCTGTGGAAAGAGAAAGGGAAGAGTTGCTCTGACGTCATTTCTATCAGCACAGCACCACCGTCATGGCCTCCACACAGTCTTCATCATCCACACAGGGACCACGAACCATACAGCCTGGTTTGACGAGATGCTTGCAGTGTATTTGTATTACCATCCTTATCAGTACAACTTCACCTTATGTGGGAAGAAAATGAAATAAGAGAAGAACACAGCCAAGCTCTCCACACCATCTTTGTACATGGCACACAGCACATTCTGCACAAGACTGGCTCTCACTTTCTTATGTTGGTGAAACAACAACAACAATCATCATTTTTCACTTCCAAAATACTCCACAACCGCATCACAACAACAAAACAATGATAAAAGCTCAAAGGAGCAATATCAAAAACAGTATTAACCACTTAAACTGCTTTTTTATCACAAAAGAACCCATTTTGCAGTTGTTGAAAATTGTGTGATCAAATATTTATTTTTACTAGTGTGCTCTGCATGTAAAACACAGCCTGCAACGCATCTAAGACAGTCACACTCTCTGTCAAGCACCATTTGTAACAGCCACTTTTCAACAGCAGTCATGACAGAGGTGGACAGCAACTTGATTGCCAAACACCATGTCAAACAGAAAACAGATACGAGTGCAAGACAAACAAACAGCACAATCTGCCAAGACAGAACCCATGCCAGAGCCAGGCTGTTCTCTTTCCCCCAGTTTTCCTCTCTCTCTCTCTCTCTCTCTCTCTCTCTCTCTCTCTCTCTCTCTCTCTCTCTCTCTCTCTCTCTCTCTCTCTCTCTCTCTCTCTCACACACACACACACACACACACATAAACACACAAACAAACACACACATGCACACCTACACACACACACCTACATAAACACACAAACAGTTGAAACACACACTCACACATACCTACCTACACACACACAGACAGAGGCACACACAGACAGAGACACCTATGCACACACACACACCTATGCACACACACACACACACACACACACACACACACACGCGCGCGCACACACTCACACACCTACCTATGCACACACACATTAAAACAACACGCACACACACACACATCAAACACACATGCACACACACACAAACACACACACACACACACACACACACACAATCACACACACACACACACACACACACACACACACACACACACACACACACAATCACACACACACACACACACACATTCAGAGCAGCATATCTCAAAGAGGTATATAATAATGCACACATGCATGTGTTTACACGCCTGCTTGTACTGTGCACACATGTGCAACATGCAGTCATAAATGCAGGCAAACATGCAAGTGCAAACATGGAAAACAGACAAGAAACACACACACAGCTATAGACCTGCATATACACATACATGACAGCATACACACAACACCACATATCCAACTACACATACTTATACAAATATGGAGAAGAAGCAGGGGAAGATGAAGTGAACAAGTTTGACTATCAGCATCATTTCCCTGAGATATTATTGTCGCGGTGTTATAACAATAACTGGGTTTTCAACAAAACCTATTGCCACACTCCTGATGGCAGAACAAATAAATAAATGTTGACACTGAAGGCGAAAAGATAATTCAACAAAATAGTTAATAACACAAGCAAACAAAACACCCTCCCCAAAAATCCCCACAATAATAATGCCCTTGCTCGCTCACACACACGAGCGCACTCGAACAAAACAACAGTCCAAACAGTAGCTTCAAAAAGAGGGAAAAAGCCTGGTCTCAGACAGACACAGTTTCCCCCACAAGCACGTGAAGTAGCAAAACAATCCACTCGATTACCCCCTCGGGTTTATCGTACAAGGTTAGAGGAAAATACGTCACTTCTCTCATCAAAAGACAACCACGCTCTTGCAGCGAAGATCAGAAAGGTACAACGTCACTTCCCTCATCAAAAGACAACCACGCTCTTGCGGCGAAGATCAGAAAGGTACAACGTCACTTCCCTCATCAAAAGACAACCACGCTCTTGCGGCGAAGATCAGAAAGGTACAACGTCACTTCCCTCATCAAAGGACAACCACGCTCTTGCGGCGAAGATCAGAAAGGTACAACGTCACTTCCCTCATCAAAAGACAACCACGCTCTTGCGACGAAGATCAGAAAGGTACAACGTCACTTCCCTCATCAAAGGACAACCACGCTCTTGCGGCGAAGATCAGAAAGGTGCAACGTCACTTCCCTCATCAAAAGACAACCACGCTCTTGCGGCGAAGATCAGAAAGGTACAACGTCACTTCCCTCATCAAAAGACAACCACGCTCTTGCGGCGAAGATCAGAAAGGTACAACGTCACTTCCATCATCAAAGGACAACCACGCTCTTGCGGTGAAGATCAGAAAGGTACAACGTCACTTCCCTCATCAAAGGACAACCACGCTCTTGCGGCGAAGATCAGAAAGGTACAATGTCACTTCCCTCATCAAAGGACAACCACGCTCTTGCGGCGAAGATCAGAAAGGTACAACGTCACTTCCCTCATCAAAAGACAACCACGCTCTTGCGGCGAAGATCAGAAAGGTACAACGTCACTTCCCTCATCAAAGGACAACCACGCTCTTGCGGCGAAGATCAGAAAGGTACAACGTCACTTCCATCATCAAAGGACAACCACGCTCTTGCGGCGAAGATCAGAAAGGTACAACGTCACTTCCCTCATCAAAGGACAACCACGCTCTCATGGCAAAGATCAGAAAGGTACAACGTCAGACCCAAAAAAGGGAGAGAAGGAAGAAAGGCTCGGACAGGAATGCAACCTTACCGGAGTCTTGATGTCGCAGATTTATCTACTTATCTGAAAAACTTTAGAAGTTACGAACTATTTCCCAGAGGACGAGGTAATCGCCTCCAGGAGGGATAGCCCTGATAAGTAAACAGGGTTTACAACTAAACCTACCTCCACTCCTTGGGGGGACACCACAACAACAAGAAAACAACCCAGACTCAAATAACACAGGCCAATGAATCAGTTTGGAAAACAAATGCAAATTTATTCAAGCTAACAAACTTCCCCTAGCGGCTGAGACCGCTGAGGAAGGCAGGCTGAATAAAAGTGTAGCAAAAATAAAGAAATAAACAACACAAGGTGAATCAGGTCAGCAAGCGGAAAGACACTCTTCCACTCCTGAAAAAGATTCAGAAAAAGAAACAACCACAACAGTGGCAGCAGGGGAATAGAGAAACAAACAACAATAATCCCAAAACCTTATCTCAAATGAACGCCTAAGTCACCGGTGACTAGGGTTTACAATAAGGTACAAAAATCAATCTCCAAACTCCCTCTCTCTTCCACTATTCCCCGAGAAATTGAAATAAATTCAACTACACACCACCACCACAGTCCCATACACAAAGTTCACCACAAGCTTTGATAACATCAAAACTTCAAAACTCTCCCCTCAACAGAAACCCAAAAATACCGCAGCACAGGCAGAATGTCAACAAAACGCCTCGCTCTCCCCGCGCTCAGCGTCACACGGAGAGGCCAGGTGCACGCTAGCAAAAACCCCTCCGCATTCCTCGGCCACCCCCAAACCCCCTAAAATGGCGGCGTTTCCGGCTGAACGCCCACAGTCAGACATAAACAAAGCGACCTCGCTCCGCTTCAAGCACGACCATGCAATCGCCCTTCTCGCACGGCAACTTGCATACACACGAACAGACGTGTCACACCAACAACAGCAAAATGTGGAGAAATACACATGAAGGAAAACCCGGCTTACCACCACATCGCTGACAGTGCGCTTTCCCCCTAGCACACGTGACTAGCATCAACACAGCGATGAACATGTCTCAAATTCACTGAAGGAATCCCCAAGATAAACCAACCCGTTTCTCCCCTTCTCAGTCCCACCTGAAAAGAAAGGTGTTGTCCCCAAACACACCCTAACCAGTCACTGTCTTCAAACACAGTCCCCAGAAATCCCAAAGAGTTTTCAGTCAACCGACGCACGCCTGGCGTCAACCCGGTGTCCAAGCAAACTTGACCCCTTCCCATGAAACAAGTCTTTTCCCCTCTTGTCCATCATGAGATTCACCCTGACTTACGAATGTCACGCTCAATTCTCCAAGTCAGCAATTTAGTTTAGAAGAAGATTCTAAGCTACGGCAGAATACCAAAGTTATCAGAGTTAGAGTGACCCATACCATTCTACAGAGAATCAATTGATAAGTCACTCTCCCCTCTCGTCGCATAGTCCACCTTGCGACAATATAGCTGCGTTAATACATCGCTTCACTGCGAATGCACTCGCTAGCGTTCTTTCCCCTCACCCCTCTGCCTCTGACACAATCTTTCCTAATTGTTCAGGCCGCACCGTGCGGGCTTTTCTTCCCACTCTACCCAAGTGGATTCCGTTAGACTTTTACTACCGGTTCTGACCTGTCTTAACGAAATAGTAGCTACCCAGCTACGAATCGAGAAAACGATACTTGCACAGCCGTTTGAACCAACGGCAGACGAAACGCTCCCGGCGTCTCAACCGACGTTCCCAGCCTCGCATCCAGACTCCTCACAGTCGATGCAGCATTCCCTCGGAGACGTCAGACCCACGAGATCCACCCACGTGGACTCGAGAAGACCGTACTGCAAGGCTCCACCAAGAAGACGCAGCACCCGTGGAATTCCGTAGACACGAAGATACCAAACGGGAAACGTGGACCAAAAGACGTGTAGAGGATCAGGCGGGCAGCCCACTGCTCCCGCAAGTAGTCGATACACCGATAGCAGATACCGCGAGACGACGACGGTACGGCGACGATGATGACGAAGATAAAGATGACACGAAGATGACGATGAGCCTAAAACACACAAGGTTTCGCCCCAATAATCCAACTACCCCATTTCTTTGTGAAGCCCATTCATACAAGAATTTCAAGTTCGAGTGGCGCATTCCAACCCAGATGCCCAATTAGAAAAATGCTTCACTCGCTCCTCGCGAGTCAGATTGAACTCAACGCTTCATTACTGAGAATTTCGATCCCATATAACATTTACACATGAAATACAATTGATAAACCATTCCCACAGATTTACTTCAGACTTTTAGAGGTACAAATCCCTTATGCTCAAACGGATGACCCAATCCCCATTCAGATTACACAATCGAATACCCCACGTGGAAAAAATAATATGGCGGCGGCAATAATCACCTCAGTCCTCAGGCCGTGGTGAGATCCTCAGAAATTCCGTCTTAGCCAGCGGAAAACTCCACTTCCCTTCTCGTGTGACCAACTGCTACAGAGTTGGCACGGAGCAAATTCCACCAGAGCGACCAACTTCGCTCATGAGCTACACCGCGCAGCTCCCGGCATCAGCAACACAGAGGATGCATGCCTTCCTTCCATCCCGGCGACGGAAAAGTGTCTGTGCACTAAGACGCGATCAAGTCTCAGCGTCCCCTCTCTCACGTGATTGACCGCCAATCGCTAATGAGAGATTTCCCGCCACCGCTATCTTCTCCAATCACCCCTCGCCAAGGTACAGCGAGATACGAAACCCCCCTGCTAATGATCGGGTAGACCCCGTAGATCTCGCTCACGATAACCCCTTCCGAAGACCCCCCTCCCCCTCGGGTTCACTCCGGAGCGAAACAGTGATATTCCACTACGCGGCAGCCCCCGCCCACAGCGGCAAGCATACAACCGCGGACAATGGAGAAGATTTATATACAATCTATTTACAACAAGGGTGAATAAACCACATCACCCTATTGTCGCTGCCTCATCACGCGACAAGCCTTCCCGCTTAAGTACGAACCACCCGGTTCGAACCTAGCAAAACTTCTTCACCAATACGTGTCCACCCGTAATATGAAAGTACCCTCCCTAGCTAACGACGTTTCTCCCAAGTTAGTAATCTATTTTATTACTCGAGCAGGATGGTTTAGATTGTAGCGGTGACGGGCAACACCCGCCCTCAACAGGTAGGGGTGCCTCGCCTTACCGCAGTCAATCTCTCGCTTGGGAATGACCCATTCACATCAAACAAACTCTACTCCCATACCCCGGGTAACAGGATTGGACTTTTCTCAGAAGTACACCCCTCCAATCAATCATCCCCACAATAACCCTCGACCTCCCGGCCCACCACGGGGTGTAGCGTTCGGCAAGCAAACCATTTCACCCCCCGTGGTGTCCGCACTGCATATCTTGCAGTCATGGCTAAGCACCCCCCTCGTGGCAGGCAGCCACGCGAGGGGCTAGCGTCAAAACACGCCCTACACCGAGCAGGGAAGCTGGGACACCTTGCACCCCCCAAAAGGAGACCTGAGGTGGGCCCCCCTCAGGTTCCCGAGGAGCAACAAGGCACCCAAACCCTCTCAAAACATATTACAGCGTGGGACAGAGATACAACACTGATCTCTCTGCCCCTCTCTCAGCTCCACACTTCCAGCAGGTGGATGGCTGGTTGGGCGCCCGTGCACCCCCACCCCGCCCTCTCTCACCCCTCGTAGGCAAGCGAGTAGGTCGGCACCCTCGTGCCCGTGTCACACGCCCACTCGCGTTGACACGCCCACTCGCGTGGACACGCCCCTCACCCTCCGTAGGTGACTCCGTAGTGTGGCACCTCTGTGCCTGCGTCACACGCCCACTCGCGTTGACGCGTCCCCCCCGCACCCTCGGCGGTCCCGGGTGAACCCGCCGGCACCCGTCACACGAGGACACGTACCACCGTACCTCCGGGTACATTCCCGGCCAGTAGTAGTGCCTCCGGATTTCCTCACTGGTCCTCCGCGCTCCCAAGTGCCCTCCCGTGGGTGGTTCGTGGGCAGACTTCAAGACTTCCCGTCTCAGCTGCCGCGGCACCACTACCTGAGTGTCTAACACTCCTCCCCCACGGAATTCTCGATATAGCAATCCGCCTCTCCACACGAAGCGGACCGCTCCGGACTGCCTAGCAGTCAGACTCGCCGGTCTCCTCTCCGCTGCCTCACGGCAGTGACGGAGGGAGGGGTCGGACCGCTGCAAATCCCCCAGTCGCCCAGGCGTCACCTCCCCCAAACCTGGCGGGACTACAGGCGGTGGAGCCGACTCTTTCCTCCCCTTAGCAGTCGCTCCAGTACACGTCAATACGGATACCGTCTTCACCTGGGTATAGACAGGAAGGACTCTGGAATCGCTCAGCAGAGCGTGATTCCCTATAATAAAGTCGACGGCAGGTGATTCCATCGCGACTGCCTCGACGTCACCGGAGTAGAAAGGACTATCAATTGTCACGCGGACTACTGGATACTTCTTCTTTACACTGGTCTCGGCCATAGCAACCTCCAACTTCCGACCTTTGAATTTTGAAGGTGCCACAAGCGCACGTTTTACAACGCACACCTGCGATCCAGTGTCGCGGAGTCCCTGAACTCTCACTCCGTCTACGGTTACGGTGCATCTCGGGTCGTAGCTCAGCTGGCTACACGGGAGGCATAGGGTAGGGACTGAGACAGGCTCCTGAGAGCGCACAGGCCCCCCTGTTACTGCCCCCGCAGTCTTCACCCTCTTGGAACAATCCCTCGCGAGGTGCTTGGGTGACTGACAGATATAGCACCGCCTAGTGTTCTGTCCCCCTGTTCCCTTCCCTCTAGCTTTCCCCCCGTTGGCCTTCCCCTCTGCACCCTGGCTCCCACCCTGAGGTCGGCCTTGCTGAGGTGGCTTCCTCTCGCACCGGCCGTGCGCCTCGAAGTAGATCTCTGCTGATCTTACTGCCTCTGCCAGAGTCTGGGGCTCTTTCTCCCTAATATAGGCGGTCATCTCCGGGGAGAGAGATTGCAGGAACTGCTCGAGGAGGACGAGTTGTCTTAACTCGGAAATCTTTGAAAGCTCCTGCCATTTCGTTAGATTTTCAGACAAGCGAGCACCATACTGAGTAAAAGTCTCGCTATCCTTCCTCTTGCATGACCGAAACCTTTGCCGGTAGGTCTCGGCGGTGAGTTGATAGCGCGTTAGCAGCGCCTCCTTCAAACTCACGTAGTTCTCTGCAGTGTCATCGTCTAGGGAGTTGTATAGCTCTGCAGCTTTCCCCGTAAGCCTAGTCGAGATACGCGTAGCCCAGGTATCTTCACTCCACTTGCACACGTTAGCTACGCGTTCGAACCTACGTAACCACGTAGCAATCTCTTCCTTCATCTCGTCGAACAATGGGATAGAAGCCCTAAATCCCTGATTCCCTCGACTTTCTTCCGACTCCTCATTCAGACTCAGATGTTCTTCATCCACTCTGGCTTTCAACCTGACTTCTTGAGTCAAAGCTTGTATCCGCAAGCTATGTTCTTCCTCTTCCCTTTCGAGCTTCTTTCTCTCTCGCTCTTCCTCTCTCTCTCTTTCTCGCCTCTGCCTCTCCTCACATTCCCACTGCTCTCGCTTTTGCTTCTCCTCAAACTCTCTCTTTTGCCTCTGCTCGCTCACCTCATTCTCTCTCTCTAGCTTCGCTCTCTCAAGTGCCAAACGCGCGCATTCAGCCTCCTCTCTAGCCAGATGTGAAGCCACAAAATCGGGCACAGCTGATTCCTCCACATCGAGCTCTATGGCTAAACTACGCCAGCGCTCTATCCTGTCCCTCTGGGACTCAGAGGCTGGCTCGGCGGAACCACCTTCCCCCATAGCGCGTCCTGAACGAAGCTCCATCTAAAAAATTTCACAAACCGCGTGAAATAGTCAACGAGAGAACAGTCAGCAATGCACAATTGAGACACGAGCTGGCAAAACAGCAAAAGAGCAAATGGGTAAAGGAAAGGCAGATATAAACAAACTATCATCAATGGCCTGGTGCTCCCCAAGGTGTGGATGGTTCGACAAAGTGGAGTAATTTTTCTCAAAAATTAGAAAATTAGATTAATATCCTGCAGGCTGGCTCGCCACTGTCGCAGATTTATCTACTTATCTGAAAAACTTTAGAAGTTACGAACTATTTCCCAGAGGACGAGGTAATCGCCGCCAGGAGAGATAGCCCTGATAAGTAAACAGGGTTTACAACTAAACCAACCTCCACTCCTTGGGGGGACACTACAACAACAAGAAAACAACCCAGACTCAAATAACACAGGCCAATGAATCAGTTTGGAAAACAAATGCAAATTTATTCAAGCTAACAAACTTCCCCTAGCGGGTTGAGACCGCTGAGGAAGGCAGGCTGAATAAAAATATAGCAAAAATAAAGAAATAAACAACACAAGGTGAACCAGGTCAGCAAGCGGAAAGATACTCTTTCACTCCTGAAAAAAAGATTCAGAAAAAGAACCAACAACAACAGTGGCAGCAAGGGAATAGAGAAACTAACAAACAATAACCCCAAAACCTTATCTCAAATGAACGCCTAAGTCACCGGTGACTAGGGTTTACAATAAGATACAAAAATCAATCTCCAAACTCCCTCTCTCTCCCACTATTCCCCGAGAAATTGAAATAAATTCAACTACACTCCACCACCACAGTCCCATACACAAAGTTCACCACAAACTTTGATAACATCAAAACTTCAAAACTCTCCCCTCAAACAGAAACCCAAAAATACTGCAGCACAGGCAGAATGTCAACACAACGCCTCGCTCTCCCCGCGCTCAGCGTCACGCGAAGAGGCCAGGTGCACGCTAGCAAAAACCCCTCCGCATTCCTCGGCCACCCCCAAACCCCCTAAAATGGCGGCGTTTCCTGCTGAGCGCCCACAGTCAGACATAAACAAAGCGACCTCGCTCCGCTTCAAGCACGACCATGCAATCGCCCCTTCTCGCACGGCAACTTGCATACACACGAATAGACGTGTCACGCCAGACAACAGCAAAATGTGGAGATTACACATGAAGAAAACCCGGCTTACCACCACATCGCTGACAGTGCGCTTTCCCCCTAGCACACGTGACTAGCATCAACACAGCGATGAACATGTCTCAAATTCACTGAAGGAATCCCCAAGATAAACCAACCCGTTTCTCCCCTTCTCAGTCCCACCTGAAAAGAAAGGTGTTGTCCCCAAACACACCCTAACCAGTCACTGTCTTCAAACACAGTCCCCAGAAATCCCAAAGAGTTTTCAGTCAACCGACGCACGCCTGGCGTCAACCCGGTGTCCAAGCAAACTTGACCCCCTCCCATGAAACAAGTCCTTTTCCCTCTTGTCCGTCATGAGATTCACCCTGACTTACGAATATCACACTTAACTTTCCAAGTCAGTTAATTTAGTTTAGAAGAAGATTCTAAGCTACGGCAGAATACCAAAGTTATCAGAGTTAGAGTGACCCATACCATTCTACAGAGAATCAATTGATAAGTCACTCTCCCCTCTCGTCGC
>JAWQFJ010004567.1:0-2500 GCA_034096865.1 Theodoxus fluviatilis | reverse complement strand
CGTTGTCTGTGGGTCGTGCATCTCGTTGTCGGTGGGGGTCCGGTCAAGCTTGGTCGCCTGATGGTGGATCTTGGGGGAAGGGAGGATAGCGTAGATCATCTCCCATCCACGTTGAGGCTGGTGGTAGGTCAGGGGTCAGGCCTCAGTCATAACGCTGTCTGGGGCCTGGTCAAGCGTGGCCACCTGACAACCCTTATCTTCTGGCGGAGGTGTTGAATCACGCCCATCTGTTTGACCTGGGGCACAGTCACTTCACGTGCACTGTATGTCCAAGTGGTAGGGTGTGAGAGAGCGAGATAGAAGACGGTGGGGGAATTTATAGTTGTGGAATGCCGTCTACTGACCAATCACTCTCTAGACGCCATCTGCACCTTAATCACGTGTGTCTTTGTTCACCTCAGTCACGAGTGTCTTTTGTTCACCTCGGTCACGAGTGTCTTTTGTTCATCTTAGTCACGAGTGCCTTGGCTCCTCTTATCACGAGTGTCTTTGTTCTGTCCAAATTCTCACGTTCTGGCACAACATTTCAATGGCTGGCTGGTTTCTCTAAGGGAGAAATTTGAGGCCTGGCTGGCTCTTACAGTGTACAATGAACTAACTTTATATAAAATATATCCACAGTACATACACACATTCCAATGTGCAGAATAATTATTTATCCCTTTTAATCATATACACAAGCACACAGCAGAGATGCACACATACATAAAGACAGAGAGAGAAAAAGAGAGAGAGAGAGAGATAGAGATAGATAAAGTAATTAATGAGATGGAGGGGTAGCAGGAGGGAGGGAGACAGGCACAGAGATAAAGGAGGGAGAGAGGGGAGAATATAGAGGAAGAGGTATAGCGTGTAGAGAGAGAGAGAGAGAGAGAGAGAGTGGGGGTGGTGAGCTGAGAGTAGATAGAAAAGCACTATGTATAGTGAGGAGAGAGAGTTGAGAGCGAAGAGAAAAGAGAGAGAGAGCAGAGTGAGAGAGAGAGAGAGAGGGGGGGGGGGGAGATCTATACAATACACATACACACACACAGACACCACACACAAACACACACACAGACACACAACACACACAGACACACGAGACACACAGCACACAGACACACAGACCACACGCACTAGCACACACACACACACAAACACACACACACCCATCACACACAAACCACCACACACACAACACACACAAAGACCGACCACACACACATACACACACACACACACACACACACACACACGACAGAGCTACTCACGGCAGACAGGAGAGGGCGGGAGAGGGGGAGAGGAGCAACACTGCCAGTTCTGCCTGGCAGCGCGTCACAGCATGAAACAGATACTCTGCATGGTACACCTTCCTTTTGTCCCTGTCTGTGTGGCTCTGGCGGTCAGGGTGGTCATCTTCACTGTCCCAGTGCAGGACAAGGACTCCTGCTTTTTCCAGGCCTAGGAATTCATGGGAACTCACAAGGTGGACTGCAGGGCGTCCTTGACTGTCCACACCTGCCACCATTCTCTCTCGACGCTCGGCATTCTCATCACTGACCTTTGACCCCTGCACACTTGACACAGGAAGGTTGGAAAGTCCGTGTCACTCTCCTCTCCCACAGGGCAGGGATTCCATGGCTTTTCAGCCAATCCACCAGCGTGGATATCACAGCTGTATCACTGTATAGAGGCCACTCCCCTGTGTACACTATGACCCAGTGTCGCCACTGCGGATGCTGCAGGGGGAGGCCCTCCACCAGGGGGGACAGGGAGGACTTCAGCCACTGGCTGCAGTCTCCACAGTCAAAGTGGGGAGGGTCTGCATCCAGTGCACGGTAGTGGGAGTGTGAGGGGTGGAGGCTGACCTTTACGGAGGCTGTGGGGATGCGGGCAGGCAGACAGGGGAAGGCTGTCATGGCTGGGGGGAGGGTCGTGGCTTGCAGCAGTTTTCCAGCCACCTCCACCACACTAGGAGGACAGCGAATGCAATGCTGCAGGCGGACTTTTTGTCCTCCCAGTGTGGAAAACTGCGCTGACTCTCTGTGTGGGATGTCTTGGACACTGGCAGTCCACAGACAGGAGATCTGGTCCTCCTCCAAGGCAGTGAGGGCTTTGGAAAGGAAGTGACTTTCCACTTCGTCTACCACGACACAAAGGTCGTCAGGGGACACTTGTTTTCCCAGCTCCTCCACTGTATAAAGGAAGTTGCTGGCAGCACGACACAGCGTCAGCCTGTGCGAGAATGCCTTGTCTGCACTGACAGTCGTCCTGCCCAGGTGCTGCAGAAGCACAGAGAGGAGTGTATATCCCACACAAACGACGACACTCTTCCCTCCTTGAAGCCACCGCCTGACTCTGTGCAGCAACAGGATTGTTTTTCCTGCCCCTGGAGGCCCCCAGAGGTGGAGCAGTGGGTCGTCACGGTGGAGGACTCGAGCCTGGTCTGGAGTGAGCAGCCAGCTGCTGTGGTGCTGGGCAAGGCCAATGGCTGTCTGAGTGGGGCTGAAGGGCTGCACGC
>JAWQFJ010004562.1:0-22500 GCA_034096865.1 Theodoxus fluviatilis | reverse complement strand
GAAGTTTCTCGGGGATGTTCCGGTGAAATAGTGTTCTTTCTTGATCAGTTTGTTTTCTGTGTTGGTGTTTCTCTTCCTGGAGTTTCTTCCCAAAACAACGATAACATACATCAGCACGCTTTTCACGACTGCATTGTAAAAATTTTGATTACGACTTCAGCCCCAAACTATCCAGGACGAAATTTCAGCTGAGTTCGAGTACCCCACAAACAGCTGAAAATCGCAGTGAGGTGGTTATGTCGGGGGCGCTCATGCAAGTCTATGGGTGGACTGCAAATGTCTTACTTCTTCACGAAGTGAGGAACTCCGCCTGGACATTGCTACAGTGGTCCGGAGACTCTCAAGGACGACACAAGACGAAAGGCGACGGAGGGAGACATCAGACTGTCACACACATTGCTACAGTGGTCCGGAGACTCTCAAGGACCACACAAGACGAGAGGCGACGGAGGGAGACATCAGACTGTCACACGCATTGCTACAGTGGTCCGGAGACTCTCAAGGACGACACAAGACGAGAGGTGACGGAGGGAGACATCAGACTGTCACACACATTGCTACAGTGGTCCTGAGACTCTCAAGGACGACACAAGACGAAAGGCGACGGAGGGAGACATCAGACTGTCACACACATTGCTACAGTGGTCCGGAGACTCTCAAGGACCACACAAGACGAAAGGCGACGGAGGGAGACATCAGACTGTCACACACATTGCTACAGTGGTCCGGAGACTCTCAAGGACGACACAAGACGAAAGGCGACGGAGGGAGACATCAGACTGTCACACACGCTGCTACAGTGGTCCGGAGACTCTCAAGGACCACACAAGACGAGAGGCGACGGAGGGAGACATCAGACTGTCACACACATTGCTACAGTGGTCCGGAGACTCTCAAGGACGACACAAGACGAAAGGCGACGGAGGGAGACATCAGACTGTCACACACATTGCTACAGTGGTCCGGAGACTCTCAAGGACCACACAAGACGAAAGGCGACGGAGGGAGACATCAGACTGTCACACACGCTGCGATAGAAACACATGTTTTCCTGCAACATTAGTATCCAAGATCCAAGTTTTCTTGCGTGCGAGCCGTTCAATGAGGATATACTTTGTCTCCTTGACGCAATATCTCAAGTGTTTCAACATTTAGAACATGGTCTAAATTTGTGACGTTTCATTGAGACAGTTTTGCCTGTCAGCCAATGGAAGCGCCCCATAACCCTGCGTCACCATCCTGTGGACACCTGGAAGGCAGTGACGTGGAGTTCGTGGTTATGGCCGAATGATACGATATCCACATATGGCGATGGGTGGAGTCAACTGACTTGTTTTATCGAGACAAGTTTCACCGCCTGCGAACACGGTTGAAACTAAATTTTTTTAAAATGTTTCTGTATTAGGAAGGCAGAAGTAGCGTGCTTTTGTTTTGTTGTTTGCTACAACCTCAAAATATGTATGTGTTTAATGAAGGGATGAAAGCGTTTCGGACACAAACAGAACTCTTTTAACTTTTGCCGACGACTCTGCTTGCGTTTGACCAGTCCATTTAATATGATACAAACTGAACACATCATCCAGCAAGTCTCTAGAGTACGTCAAGGCTTTGGTGAACGTCAGCCTGCATTCTTCAAAACCAGAAAGGAACTCGAAATGCGACAATGAGTAGCATGCAAATGTGAAAAGCGCACACTTCATTATTCCTTGCGGATGGAAGCAGACACGTGTGGAGTCGTGTGGGGAAACCCATGGGGTGTATGATTCCCTCTTGATCTACATCTGACACAGATGGTGCTTCGACCGGATGACAACAATACCGGAAGTGTCATCTTCACTCCACTGCAAGAGACGAAACGTGCTGTCACGGTTTACGACGCACGCCTGTATCACTTCCGGTCGCGTTGCCACTATCCTTCCGGTCGATCTCAACTTTGCGGATGCGAATGCGATGACGATCACTTTAGCAGTGGCGACGCCGTGCTGCAGCAATAACAAGAAATGCAGATTGCGACTCTGACCCTCGTGCTGCAGCAATAACAAGAAATGCAGATTGCGACTCTGACCCTCGTGCTGCAGCAATAACAAGAAATGCAGATTGCGACTCTGACACTCGTGCTGCAGCAATAACAAGAAATGCAGATTGCGACTCTGACCCTCGTGCTGCAGCAATAACAAGAAATGAAGATTGCGACTCTGACACTCGTGCTGCAGCAATAACAAGAAATGCAGATTGCGACTCTGACCCTCGTGCTGCAGCAATAACAAGAAATGCAGATTGCGACTCTGACACTCGTGTTGCAGCAATAACAAGAAATGCAGATTGCGACTCTGACCCTCGTGCTGCAGCAATAACAAGAAATGCAGATTGCGACTCTGACCCTCGTGTTGCAGCAATAACAAGAAATGCAGATTGCGACTCTGACCCTCGTGCTGCAGCAATAACAAGAAATGCAGATTGCGACTCTGACCCTCGTGCTGCAGCAATAACAAGAAATGCAGATTGCGACTCTGACCCTCGTGCTGCAGCAATAACAAGAAATGCAGATTGCGACTCTGACCCTCGTGCTGCAGCAATAACAAGAAATGCATATTGCGACTCTGACCCTCGTGTTGCAGCAATAACAAGAAATGCAGATTGCGACTCTGACCCTCGTGCTGCAGCAATAACAAGAAATGAAGATTGCGACTCTGACACTCGTGCTGCAGCAATAACAAGAAATGCAGATTGCGACTCTGACCCTCGTGCTGCAGCAATAACAAGAAATGCAGATTGCGACTCTGACACTCGTGCTGCAGCAATAACAAGAAATGCAGATTGCGACTCTGACCCTCGTGCTGCAGCAATAACAAGAAATTCAGATTGCGACTCTGACACTCGTGCTGCAGCAATAACAAGAAATGCAGATTGCGACTCTGACCCTCGTGCTGCAGCAATAACAAGAAATTCAGATTGCGACTCTGACACTCGTGCTGCAGCAATAACAAGAAATTCAGATTGCGACTCTGACCCTCGTGCTGCAGCAATAACAAGAAATGCAGATTGCGACTCTGACACTCGTGCTGCAGCAATAACAAGAAATGCAGATTGCGACTCTGACCCTCGTGCTGCAGCAATAACAAGAAATGCAGATTGCGACTCTGACACTCGTGTTGCAGCAATAACAAGAAATGCAGATTGCGACTCTGACCCTCGTGCTGCAGTAATAACAAGAAATGCAGATTGCGACTCTGACACTCGTGCTGCAGCAATAACAAGAAATGCAGATTGCGACTCTGACACTCGTGCTGCAGCAATAACAAGAAATGCAGATTGCGACTCTGACCCTCGTGCTGCAGCAATAACAAGAAATGCAGATTGCGACTCTGACCCTCGTGCTGCAGCAATAACAAGAAATGCAGATTGCGACTCTGACCCTCGTGCTGCAGCAATAACAAGAAATGCAGATTGCGACTCTGACCCTCGTGTTGCAGCAATAACAAGAAATGCAGATTGCGACTCTGACCCTCGTGTTGCAGCAATAACAAGAAATGCAGATTGCGACTCTGACCCTCGTGCTGCAGCAATAACAAGAAATGCAGATTGCGACTCTGACACTCGTGTTGCAGCAATAACAAGAAATGCAGATTGCGACTCTGACCCTCGTGTTGCAGCAATAACAAGAAATGCAAATTGCGACTCTGACCCTCGTGCTGCAGCAATAACAAGATATGCAGATTGCGACTCTGACCCTCGTGCTGCAGCAATAACAAGAAATGCAGATTGCGACTCTGACCCTCGTGCTGCAGCAATAACAAGAAATGCAGATTGCGACTCTGACCCTCGCGACACATGCTCCTCTCCAGTACTGAAGGGAAGCCCCAGGATGTCAACACAATCACAGCAGTTCAAGTGGGCCTCTTGGAAGTCGCCCGCCTCTCTTTTCCTTCTGTCATAGACAGACACGGGCTGAGGGGAGGGTGCGGGGTTGGAGAGTTTGAGGGAAATACGAGAACTTTTAATGCATTCATTAACAGAAGAGCGACGACGATGTCGACCAAACAGCAGCAAGACGACAGAATCATCTCTAAGAAGATGACAGTATCACCTCTAAGAAGATGACAGTATCACCTCTAAGAAGATGACAGTATCACCTCTAAGAAGATGACAGTATCACCTCTAAGAAGATGACAGTATCACCTCTAAGAAGATGACAGTATCACCTCTAAGAAGATGACAGTATCACTTCTAAGAAGATGACTGTATCGCCTCTAAGAAGATGACAGTATCGCCTCTAAGAAGATGACAGTATCACTTCTAAAAAGATAACAGTATCGCCTCTAAGAAGATGACAGTATCGCCTCTAAGAAGATGACGGTATCACCTCTAAGAAGATGACAGTATCACCTCTAAGAAGATGACAGTATCACCTCTAAGAAGATGACAGTATCACCTCTAAGAAGATGACAGTATCGCCTCTAAGAAGATGACAGTATCGCCTCTAAGAAGATGACAGTATCACTTCTAAAAAGATGACAGTATCACCTCTAAGACAATGACAGTATCATTTCTAAGACAATGTCAGTATCACCTCTAAGAAGATTACAGTATCACTTCTAAAAAGATGACAGTATCATTTCTTAAAAAATGACAGTATCACCTCTAAGACAATGACAGTATCATTTCTAAGACGATGACAGTATCACCTCTAAGAAGATGACAGTATCACCTCTAAGAAGATGACAGTATCACCTCTTTATACTGTGCTTTCTGCGAGATTAGAACCCCAAAGTTTGTGACAAACATCGAGAACACAGACGAGAAACTCCCCGAAAAGAGGCACAGCCATCAATGTGGCCTTCTGAGAGAAAACATCCTTCAACGAACGATATGACTCTTACACTTTCAGAACTCGCAGGTGTCTGGTCGGTCTGTCAAATGGGGAAAAAAGAATCGGTGTCACAAAAGTAATCCTCCACTTCGACAACGGGGAAAATGTAAGTTGGAAGCAAGGCAATTTTGATACAGAGACATGGTGATGTTCATTAGATGTTCACTCCCCTGCCTTATATCGGCAGTCGCTCTTAAGAATGGTTTCCCAGAATGCACTCCCTGCAATGAACTTCCTGACAGGTTTCTCCCATGGGGTCGGGAGCAAGTCTTGACTCCAAATGTTCCAACGAGCACCAGTGACTTGACCATTCGATGGTCATACAAAGCTTGCAAAGGCCAACAGACAGTTCCGGCAGAAAACAGGCAGGCAGGCGGAAATAAAGAAAGAAAGAAAAAAAGAAAGATAGAAAGAAAGACAGACAGACAGACAGACAGACAGACAGACAGACAGAAAGAAAGAAAGAAAGAAAGAAAGAAAGAAAGAAAGAAAGAAAGAAAGCGAGAGAAAGAAAGAGAGAAAGAGAAAGAAAGAGAGAAAGAAAGAAAGAAAGAACGCGAGAGAAAGAAAGAGAGAAAGAGAAAGAAAGAGAGAAAGAGAAAGAAAGAAAGAAAGAACGCGAGAGAAAGAAAAATAAAGAGACAGATAGAAAGAAAACAGCCCGCTACCTCATACTGGAAGTCTGTGACAGTGGGTGGCGAGAGCCGATGTTAATTGAGGACACCACTACTCGTGTCTGCACGTAGGAGCTAACCGGGACAGAAACGTAGGCCTACTACAGCATGAACAAATATTCGTTTGACAAGGAAGCAGGGTGCAACATTCAGCACGAGCTGTTCATTGCCCTCTCATCAGCTGGACCCCACGGCTGTTGGGCTTTTGGGGCCGAATGCAGTAGCTCAGTGACTGCTGGGCTTTTGGGGCCGAATGCAGTGCTTCAGTGGCTGCTGGACGTTTGGGGCCGAATGCAGTAGCTCAGTGGCTGCTGGGCTTTTAGGGCCGAATGCAGTAGCTCGGTGACTGCTGGGCTTGTGTGGCCGAATGCAGTAGCTCAATGGCTGCTGGGCTTTTGGGGCCGAATGCAGTAGCTCAGTGACTGCTGGGCTTTTGTGGCCGAATGCAGTAGCTCAATGGCTGCTGGGCTTTTGGGGCCGAATGCAGTAGCTCAGTGACTGCTGGGCTTTTGGGGCCGAATGCAGTGTTTCAGTGACTGCTGGGCTTTTGGGGCCGAATGCAGTAGGTCAGTGACTGCTGGGCTTTTGGGGCCGAATGCAGTAGCTCAGTGACTGCTGGGCTTTTGGGGCCGAATGCAGTAGGTCAGTGACTGCTGGGCTTTTGGGGCCGAATGCAGTAGGTCAGTGACTGCTGGGCTTTTGGGGCCGAATGCAGTGTTTCAGTGACTGCTGGGCTTTTGGGGCCAAATGCAGTAGGTCAGTGACTGCTGGGCTTTTGGGGCCGAATGCAGTAGGTCAGTGACTGCTGGACTTTTGGGGCCGAATGCAGTGTTTCAGTGGCTGCTGGACGTTTGGGGCCGAATGCAGTAGCTCAGTGGCTGCTGGGCTTTTGGGGCCGAATGCAGTGTTTCAGTGACTGCTGGACTTTTGGGGCCGAATGCAGTGTTTCAGTGGCTGCTGGACGTTTGGGGCCGAATGCAGTAGCTCAGTGGCTGCTGGGCTTTTAGGGCCGAATGCAGTAGCTCAGTGACTGCTGGGCTTTTGGGGCCGAATGCAGTAGCTCAGTGGCTGCTGGGCTTTTGGGGCCGAATGCAGTAGCTCAGTGGCTGCTGGGCTTTTGGGGCCGAATGCAGTAGCTCAGTGGCTGCTGGGCTTTTGGGGCCGAATGCAGTAGCTCAGTGACTGCTGGGCTTTTGGGGCCGAATGCAGTGTTTCAGTGACTGCTGGGCTTTTGTGGCCAAATGCAGTAGGTCAGTGACTGCTGGGCTTTTGTGGCCGAATGCAGTAGCTCAGTGACTGCTGGGCTTTTGGGGCAGAATGCAGTAGGTCAGTGACTGCTGGGCTTTTGGGGCCGAATGCAGTAGGTCAGTGACTGCTGGGCTTTTGGGGCCGAATGCAGTGTTTCAGTGACTGCTGGGCTTTTGGGGCCGAATGCAGTAGGTCAGTGACTGCTGGGCTTTTGGGGCCGAATGCAGTAGGTCAGTGACTGCTGGACTTTTGGGGCCGAATGCAGTGTTTCAGTGGCTGCTGGACGTTTGGGGCCGAATGCAGTAGCTCAGTGGCTGCTGGGCTTTTGGGGCCGAATGCAGTAGCTCAGTGGCTGCTGGGCTTTTGGGGCCGAATGCAGTAGCTCAGTGACTGCTGGGCTTTTGGGGCCGAATGCAGTAGGTCAGTGACTGCTGGACGTTTGGGGCCGAATGCAGTAGGTCAGTCAGAGGCGGCCCCAAGAAGCCAACGGGACCACTGTGAGGCATGGGGACTGCATCAGCAGCACTGACGAATGCAGCGGCGAAGAAATGTTTTCGTTTTTCTAAGAACCTACATACGGTTTGATGGTGGATTGGTGTTGTACAGTTTTGTACTCTTGCTCACAAATTGAGGGAGGGCGAGACGGATGGAGAGAGAGAGAGAGAGAGAGAGAGAGAGAGAGAGAGAGAGAGAGAGAGACAGAGTGAGAGACTGAGAGACAAAGAGACAGAGAGAGAGAGAGACAGACCTCGTGTCATCGGGGTATCCACAGTACCATGAAAAAGAAGAAGAAGAAGAAGAAGAGAGAAAGAGACAGAGAGAGAGAAAGAGACAGAGATACAAAGACAGACAGAGAGAGAGAGAGACAGACAGAGAGACAGAGACAGAGATACAGATACAGAGAGAGAGAGAGAGAGAGACAGAGACAGAGACAGCGAGAGAGAGAGAGACCCAGAGAGAGAGAAAGATAGAGACAGAGAGAGACACAGAGAGAGACAGAGAAACGGACGGAGGGAGATAGCGCACGCGCACGCGAGAGAGAGACAGAGAGAGACAGAGAGAGGGAGAGAGGAAGAGAGGGAGTGGGAGAGGGAGAGAGGGAGGGAGGGAGGGAGGGAGGGAGGGAGGGAGGGAGGGAGGGAGGGAGGGAGGGAGGGAGGGAGGGAGGGAGGGAAAGTGCGTGGGAGGTAGGGAGGATGGGAAGGAGAGGGAGAGGAGAGGGGGAGGGGGGAGGGGAGGAGAGGGGAGGGAGGGAGAGAGAGAGAGAGAGAGAGAGAGAGAGAGAGAGAGAGAGAGAGAGAACGAACGAACGAACTTTATTTTACAAGGGTAGTGAATTAGGCAGTAGTGCCTTTCTTACATTCAGCCCTTGAGGCAAAATATTCAAATGTGGTGAGAGAGAGAGAGAGAGAGAGAGAGAGAGAGAGAGAGAGAGAGAGAGAGAGGGGGGGGGTAGCTGGGGAAAGGGGGAGGAAGGGAAGAGAGTAAGAGGGTTGGTGGGTTGAATAGAGAGGGTGGGGGAGAGGGTGGGGGAGAGGGAGGGAGGGAGGAGAGAGAGAGAGAGAGAGAGAGAGAGAGAGAGAGAGAGAGAGAGAGAGAGAGAGAGAGAGAGAGAGAGTCAGTATAATTATCACAAGAATTATACATGTACAATTTCTTAAACATATAAAAAAATGGGTAGATAGTGTACCAGAGAAGCAAAATTTAAATATGGAACTTGAATCAACTACAATGACATATACATAAAAAACAATTTTCTAAACATCCAAATGTTAAAAACAAATAACATACAAGTAGACCATAGCCTCTTGGTGTACACTCCCTCCCCTACTCCCCCACCCCCAATCAGCCGGAACCCCTCGATAGTTCAGCAAAGGTGGCCTGAAGTAAGCATATATGTGAGGAATGGACAATATACACAAATACACACTTAGCCGTTCCACTGTCTAGACGTCAGATGAAAGCGTGGAAAACTATGTCATAGGATGATGCCTGAGAATAATGCGAATTTTGTCTTTGAACATAGGCAAAGATTTGATACATTTTATGTCATCAGGCAGTGTATTCCACAGAGCAGCCCCAGAGTAAGATAGGCTCGATTTGAACAAATCAATGCGAGGCTGAGGCAGGAGAAATTTGTCACGTCCTCTGAATGATGACTGCTCAAATAGTTTGGTTAGATATTCTGGTGTTCGGCCATCTTTTACCTTTTTCACAAGCACACACTTATTGAGCTGCAGATGCTTATGGAGAGGCAAAATGTCAAGCATTTCCATTTTCTTTTCAGTGCTGAGAGATTTATTTGGGACCATAAGCTTAGAAGCTCTTCTGTAAAGTGAATTAACTCTCTTCAAATTAGCTTCACTACAGTTATCCCACAATGTTGATGCGTAATTGATGTGTGATATGATGTGGGCACTGAAAAAGATTTTGCAGGTTTCCGTGTCTACAAAGTGCCTCAGCTTTGACAGTAGAAAGAGATTGCTTGAAATCTTTTTGCACATTAGATTTATGTGTGAATTCCAGTCTAACTGTTCGTCAATCATCACCCCAAGCACTTTGTGTTCTTTCACCTTTTCTATCGGCTCTGCATCAAGTGAGAGTGGGAGTGACAAAGGATGTAGTTGATGTTTTTGCCTTGTGGTTATCACCATATACTTGGTTTTGGACGGGTTGAGGACCATATGATTTGAAAGACACCAGCATAATATTTCATTAAGACTCTTTTGGAGTTTATCTGCCACAGTTTCGATTGAGCTGTCCGCGGTAGACAGCGTTGTATCATCTGCAAACATGTTACATGAGACCTTTCTATCTGTGATATGCAAGGGTAGGTCATTTATGAATAAGCAGAATAAAAGGGGGCCTAGTACAGATCCCTGTGGGACACCGGCTTTTAGAATACCATTCTTGGAAAGAGAGAGAGAGAGAGAGAGAGAGAGAGAGAGAGAGAGAGAGAGAGAGAGAGAGAGAGAGAGAGAGAGAGGTGGTGGTGGTGGTGGTGGTGGATGGAGGTATAGGTTTGGAGGGGGGGAGGTGGGGAGGGGTGGGGGGGTGCGGCTGCTGGACTGAAGCAAGTTTATCACCGGAAAAGAAATCATCCCACAATTCAAAGGCTTCTCTTTTCAACTGAGAGACAATTGTTTCTGGAATTCTTTATTGAAATCTGTACAAGTCGTCATGTGTGCTTTTCCCATTGACTTATACATTGTTGCCTTGCTCATTACAATGGTGTCATGGTGCTTCAGAAACAGGGAAAGGCAACTCTGGATTATCATGGCGCGTGTTCAAGATGCAGACGTGACGTTACGTTATCCAAATTTGGTCGTTCAGGATGACCGTGCGCCGACTACGATTTGCCACTTTCGCACATGAAATTACTTCCGGCTCCGTGTGCGACTCACTTGCGCACATGGTCGACTGTGCTTGAACGTAGAACCAGTAGAAAAACAAACTAAATCACGTGATCGAGTAAGATGTGCGAATAGAGGCAACGTGGTCGGAGTCGCATTATTATTTACAGCTTAGGATGCTTTGAGGTTTATAGCATAGACAAAAAGAGATGTAAATCGCTCTGTGCGTGCAATGTTGATCAGACGATAGTTCCGTCGTTAGGTTAGTGGAATAGGTTACGTGCTTCCCTAAGTCACACACACACACACACACACACACACACACACACACACACACACACACACACACACACACACACACACACACACACACACACACACACACACACACACACACATACCGTCCCATCGGCCGCTCCAGTTTCATTCCATTTCCAGACCTAATGTGCGTTGGGGGTAAGAATAGACCCACCGAGGCTTCCAACGCCCTTCATAAATGGCGAATAACTAGGGAGACCGCAACTTGGCTTGCCTTTACTCTAACAGTTTCTAGTGATTTTATCCTCCTTTAATTGGCCCTTGCGTATCCGACAAAGGCTGATGGGTCGTTTAACTCCCATCCGTTCGAAAACTCTTCAAGGGACATAACTCGCCGAATACCTATCGTGCCATCAGCAGACGACATCAATAACACTTGTAGCTTGCCCCTGATGAAGCTTTATAGTGTCTATGCAAATCATTACGGTTTAAACTACATGCATCCTAGCATGAATAAATTCATTCTAAATTGTAGCTCTTTCAGCCTTACCTAGGTACTTGCACTAAATTTTCAAACCCAATGTAATGAAATCAATTTAGGCTCAAATTAAAGAGCTTCGAGAGACAAACACAGTGGTACAAACAGTATTTTTCTATCTTAACTAATTCAAAAGTTATGGGCGGAAAAGTGATGAAAAAGGGGGTGCTTTTTATAATGAAACTCCGTCACAAATCTGACCAAATTTGGGGGATTGATGAAGTAAATTGTCTATAACTTTGTTAAAATACATGCAATTGATTTGAATTTTCCAGGAAAAGTAGTTCAGTCTATACTGCTTCGGACTGTCTAAAAAAAGGAAATGCTTTAGCTGTTAAAAATGCTGCAAATATACATTTTATGCAAATTAGGCCTTTATCGTATGAAGTCGAAATATATTTTTAGCACTCTGAACAAAATATTTATGTGTCATTGCTGCGGATTTTGCTCTTGATAGTAAGACGCCACAAAAGTCATAAAATGTATGCATTAATAGTGACATTATTTGAACTTGATGAAGACTCGAACTCAAGTGGGACTGATATGACAATGAAGACCCTGTCGATTCAGAGTTGAACACTACGTAAACATGTTTAATCGCCATGAAAATATTATCAGTCCAATTGAAATATGAATCAAATAATGTTGACATTTTTTAAAGTAATCGTAATCAAACCTACTTTTATTGAGAAGATTTGCTTGTAAAATAAGAGCAGTTACAGTGGCGTCATCTCGACCGGAAGTGAGCAGAACAGTACTTCCACCACTACCCAACGCCAAACGGACAGTACTTCCACCACTACCCAACGCCAAACGGACAGTACTTCCACCACTACCCAACGCCAAACGGACAGTACTTCCACCACTACCCAACGCCAAACGGACAGTACTTCCACCACTACCCAACGCCAAACGGACAGTACTTCCACCACTACCCAACGCCAAACGGACAGTACTTCCACCACTACCCAACGCCAAACGGACAGTACTTCCACCACTACCCAACGCCAAACGGACAGTACTTCCACCACTACCCAACGCCAAACGGACAGTACTTCCACCACTACCCAACGCCAAACGGACAGTACTTCCACCACTACCCAACGCCAAACGGACAGTACTTCCACCACTACCCAACGCCAAACGGACAGGACAGCAAAATCGCCTGAGCCCATAAAGATCTAGGGTTTAATGAAACGAAATATTCAAGCAGTGAATTCAAAGAGCTTTACATTGGTACCCAATATGAGTGGGTTATCAATGATAAATACAAAACCCTAAAACGACGCGGAAAAAAAATCGTAAAATCAAATCGATTTTCGTCCCCCTTGTCAGTCGCTGTCATTTACGAAATCTTGCGGTAGGCTGGAGTTGGGCCAGCAATCAAACAGACAATAGGAATCTTGCGGTAGGTTGGAGTTGGGCCAGCAATCAAACAGACAATAGGAATCTTGCGGTAGGCTGGAGTTGGGCCAGCAATCAAACAGACAATTGGAATCTTGCGGTAGGCTGGAGTTGGGCCAGCAATCAAACAGACAATAGGAATCTTGCGGTAGGCTGGAGTTGGGCCAGCAATCAAACAGACAATAGGAATCTTGCGGTAGGCTGGAGTTGGGCCAGCAATCAAACAGACAATAGGAATCTTGCGGTAGGCTGGAGTTGGGCCAGCAATCAAACATACAATAGGAATCTTGCGGTAGGCTGGAGTTGGGCCAGCAATCAAACAGACAATTGGAAGAGCATGTGTCCAGCGGGGTGTATTTTGTTCACGAACTTTCGGAGTATCACTCCTTCATCACGTCATCCATCCCATTAGACACGTACGGTGTCTGTCCTCTTCAACCAGGGTTCTTGGAGGCCATCTTAACGCATCATATGCGATCCTCTCGAAGGACCAGCTGGCTCGCGAGAAATCATTTTGGCAACTAGTAGGCATAGGGCGCGTTTGTTAGGCAAGTGGTTCGCCTCCATGGCTAGTCGAGGGCGAGCGAGACGCACCTACGGCTAATGAGCGAGAAACGTAGACAACGCCTAGCCCTCGAGAATTTACGCCTAACAAACGCGCCCAAGGGCCAAGACCCCTAGACAACGGCAAATCATCATTTAGCAAGGCGGGAGCCCGAGAGAATATGACTGAGTCAAGGCACGAACGTCAAGGCCTCCTCACACGTGGACACATTTCTGACACTTCTGCTGTTTCCATAGGAAATATTGCGTTTGCAAGTCGCTAAAAATGTTCTGGGCGTGCTCAAACGTGGCAAATTTCTGACACGTCTGCTGTTTCCATAGGAAATATTGCGTTTGCAAGTCGCTAAAAATGTTTTGGGCGTGCTCAAACGTGGCAAATTTCTGGCAACTATGCAGTGTCCATTGGAAATATCACGCTCGCAAGTCCCAGGAGCAGTGTTCTGTCGAGTTGCAGCCCAATATGATCACGTGCTATTTGTTCATGACTTCCTCGAACATACAATCAGATGGGTTCCTGCTTGTGACATAGCGATGGAGACGATTCCAGCCAGAGGTCCTAGTGGCGGTCTAGCCTCACTCGTTTAAAAACTTCCGTGGCTTTTGCTACTTCATCTGTCAGTTGTAGGATGTCCTGACGCCCAAATTAACATGAATTTCTTGTACAGTTCTACATCACTGTTTGTTTTTAATGTGTGCAATTAATGTGTGCAATTATTGTGTGCAATTAATGTGTTTAAAACCTGTTGTCGTCAAAAGGTGTGCAGCCTACCTGATCAAGTTTGATGAAAATCAAACACCGCCAAAGTTGAACACCTGGGCGGCGAGTGCAGTTGATAACAGATCTAGGATGCCATTTCACACCATGATGGTGTTTTTCTCGTTTTGATTGCGGGGAACTGGTTGGTCGGGGAGTTGTATATCAAAAGGAACGCCACAATCACTATGAGCATGATGTTACGGGGAAAGCTGGAAAGCCATCCATCAGCAGTCAATTTTGCACGAATACACGTGGCCTGGTGGTATCACTGTCAACTACCAGGCGGGTATCCCGGATTCCTTTCCCGGTTGATGCCCACATTACAAAAAAAAATTAAAAGAAATAAATACCAAATCTCATTTAGCCGTTTTAGTGGACACAAAGACATTTTGTCCTTCAAACAAAATTTGCCACGTGTGAGGAGGCCTTAGAACAAAGTAACTGACAATACAGACATCACAGCAGTTTTTCACTTGAATGAACATACCATGGCGACATCCCTATTTAGAGCAGGAACGTTGTCAATGGAAAGAAAACAACCTGGGTTCCATTGTAGACAGTTTTGTCGCAAGTGTTGTGCCTTGATTCACTCCGAATCAATTCAACATTTTTTCAAATGACATAATTCAGAGAGCAAACTTATATAGTGTGTTGACACTCAGTGCCATGATAAAAATCTGCTCACGATGTTTGTCCAGAAATTAACTATAAACAGTACATGATCCTCAAAATTTACAAATGAATACTCAAGCAGCAAATACTTCTGCGCATGAACACTTTCCCATTCTTGGACAGCGACACCCACATTACCGGCACTGCTGTCTATGAACAGCAACCCAATTGGTGTACTCTCCACCATTTTGATGGATGGATAGTGTTTTACGGCCTGTCAGCCTTTATAGGCTATGTAAGGCCATTAAGCACGAAAATCACTAGAACAGTTTAGAGTCAACGCAAATCAAGTGACGGTATCCCTGGTTATTCGCCTCTAACAAATCCTGTAGGGAGATGCAGTGGGTCAATTCTTACTCCGTACCCACAGGGGAATCCACCATTTTGAATTATCCCATCAGAAGCAGCCAAGTACCCCCAAAGCCTCCTCAGGAAAGCTCACGTCTCCTTGTGAGCTAGGGGCTGGGGGAAATGCACTCTCCTTGAGCTTTCCTTGCCTGATTTTAGCATAAGCAACGCACCCCAGACTCAACTTGAAATTCTAACCTGAAAGAGTGATACTCTAGAAGCTTTTAAACAAAATGACCTTGTTGGACAGTGTCCCATGTGACGTTTCTACTGCCATCTTGCATACTAGATAGACCCTGAATCAGCCAAATCACATTCTGTTCATAGGTATGCCCTAGGATCCACCATGTCTCCAACCAGGTAGCCCATTCTAGTGACAGTCTTCTGTCCTGAACAAAGGAAAAGTCACACACAAAATTGACATAAACTTTTATTGACACCAAAGAGAAATAAAAGTATTTTGAGAGCAGAAACTCTTCCACAATGCAGACTCATCCAACAGTTTCAACACCGCATTTATCCGCACAAAAATGCTACTGGGGCAATTTAGTGAGAAGGACAAGCCTGCCAGATGAGACTTGCACAGGGTACATCATCTTCATCTGCTCTGGTCTTCCATTCAGCCTAAAGTCCTAGTCAGAGCAGACGAGGTTGTGTGGTCGGGGCATTTCCAGTCATCTTATTCAAAACACTTTTCCACATAAGCTGCAGAATACACTTACGACCCAGCAGCAGTTGAACAAATCTACATTATTCATCAGGTCTTTTCCTGAACAGCCTTAGTAGTGTGAGAGTCAAGGGAAGTCCCTGTAGAGGAATGACTGCTGGTGGGAGCATGCAGTTCATGGTATGCAGGCTGGCATTAGGGCAGGACAGGGCTGTACAGGTAGGCTGCAGTTAGAGCTACTTTGGCTGCTGTTGCAGCTGCAGGGGCTGCTTGAGATGAACTTGGTTGAACATCCTGTCTTTGAGGACTTGGGACATCAGGCCGTGCAGCGCCTCCATGGTGGCCTTGCACCTCGTTCTCGTTCAACTGCCAATAAACGTCGTTTAGCGTAAGAGTACACTCGAATCACGCGGACCGTTAAGGTGCATGGAGTACAGTACCGCCGAGCAAGACGTTTGTCACAAAACGCAGATACATTAACGCGGCCCGATCTTAGCATAACTTCCCGGGCGTGCGAAGTCAGTCAGGTGGAGTGGCGGGTGCGGTCTGAGTTGAGCCTATCATCGGTATGTCACGTGACTGTAAGGCCGAGATTTCAAACTGGGGTACTCTGTCCGGGCGAACAGAGTACCTCGGGTACAGTGTCCGCGAATGTTTCCGACTTCGACCATTTCAGCACTACTTTATACCATCAGAGAAAACCAATCAAGGTCCGATTGTGCAAAGGGTGACCGAAGCTAGACAAAGAGGATGGAAAAATAAGATTTACAGAATAGATCTGACCTTTCGAGACAAACACCAGTCGAGAATTAGCAGATATCTCCCACGAATCCTGCTACGAAGAATCGATAGACTTTAAAAGACCTATAATTCTTGAAATATTTCCAACGTGTACGCCGATGTTCCGAGTACAACAATTAAATATGTCCATGGCACTCGTTGGCGGAGTGTTCCTCAATTCCGGATCAAGTAGGTCCTTCGTAAGCTGGTATGGTAGGATGGATGGATGGATGGAGTTTTAAGGCTTACCAGCCTTTGTAGGCTACGTAAGGCCACCTAGCACAAAAACCACTAGAATAGTTCCGAGTCAGTGCAAATCAAGTCACGATGTTCCTAGTTATTCGCCTCTTACGAATCGCGAAGGGAGACGCGGTGGGTCAATTCTTACCCCCCCCCCCCCCCCCCCCAACCCACAGGGAGCGTCAGATGGTATGGATCGAGCCCGCCGATCACCTGATTTTTTTATTTTTTTTAATTTTTAAAATCAGTTTATTGGGTCTAGAAAATACACAAGAAGGACAAAATTACCAGGAAAGCAAATCAAGAAAGAGACGAAAATAGCATCAATAATATGAATATCAACACCACAATATCATCATCATCATCATCATCATCATCATCATCATCACCAGTATCATCATCATCACCAGTACCATCACCATCATCATCATCAGTTACGGGTTGGGGGAGACTGGGAGAGGAGAGAAGGTGCATGGACAGAGGTGGCATGGGTCCCTCATTGGGTTGGATTTGAGGGAAAAACAAATGTCTGAGCTAATCCTTCTACGAAAACGAAATCGAAAAGGAAGGATTAGATGAATGGTGTAGACTTGTAATTGTGACGTGCGCTCGTGCGTGTGTGCGCGCACGTGTGTGCGCGTGTGTGTGTGTGTGTGTGTGAGAGAGAGAGAGAGAGAGAGAGAGAGAGAGAGAGAGAGAGAGAGAGAGAGAGAGAGAGGGAGGGAGAGAGAGAGTTTATCCCGTGCTAACATTCAGGAGTAGTACCACTTAAAATATTGCACAGGTCACCCCATTTATTGATGTAGTCGTCAGTGTTGTTGCTGCTTTGGGAAATGAATTTTTCAATTAATCCGTTTTGTCTTAAAATGTTAAGGAAGCCCTTAGTGTTTGGTTGACAACTTCTATATTTACAGCTGTGAATGAAAGATTTTCCCAACAACAGAATGTGATTAATCAGTTTGTTATGAGGAGCTGTACCAAAGAGTAAACTTTGAGGACTCGTTGGTAAAGTTAGGTCTGTGTTCTTGTGAAGGAATTCTGATATATCCGCCCAGAAGCTACATATTATTGGGCATTCTACAAATAGGTGGGTTATTGTTTCGCTGTCTTCTCCGCAAAAATCACACTTTTCACTGTTCTTTATTCCTATCCGGTGGAGGAGTCTATTTGTATATATTATGTGATTATTAATTTTATATTGGACACTTTTAAGGTATGTAGAGGTTGTGGCCGCCCTGGTTGCTTCACATATTTCATTCCATGATATGCTGGGATAACTCCGCTCCCATTTCTTCTGACCAGTCGATATATCTCGAGTTTGAATCATGGTGTTATAGATGTTTCTTAACCCTGTTTTGGCTGATGTTAGATTTCTGATGCAAACTTGATGTTGATGCTGCTGGGTTACTTTGCCGCCCGAATTACGAATTATATCCACCCATGCCTTCGGAATTTTTCTTTTAAGATGTTCATAGTCCAAAAAAGTCCCTGCTAAGCCGAATTGTCTTTTACATTCTTCGAATGTCTTCCATGTTCCTGTTGGATCAAGAATATCACGTATATATAACATATCTTTGTTATACCAGTCTTTTATGAATATGACATGTATGTCTGGGTTAAACCAAAGTGGTTCACTCAAAACGTCCTCACAACTTAACTGTCGCTTAGAATAGTTTTTAATGTACACCTCCCACGCTTTCAGGATGTCTTGCCAAAAGGGATTTTTGAATTCTGAAAGAAGATCTATAAGGAACTTACTGCCAACCTTGAGAAAGGATATATCATTGAATTTTCTTTTAAACTTGCTTTTTATCAATGAGCACCAAGTGCTTTCACCTTCTATTAGTCTTTGCAGCCACGCTATTTTTCTAGTTGCAGTATACGCCTTTACATCTATCATTTTTAATCCTCCTTTGGAGAATTCCTGACACAGGGTTTTTCGACTGACCCTGTCCGGTCCACCCTTCCAGATGAAGTTGTATAGAATTTTTTCTAAGGCCTTTTGTTTCTCTATTCCTGGGTCTGGTAGCAGGGAGAGCACATGAGTTAGTTTTGAGAGGGCAAGTGTTTTTATTACAGTTATTTTACCAAGGAGACTTAAATTACGGTGCTTCCATTGGTTCAGAAGCTGTGTTTATCTCTTGAACTTTGCTTTCAAAGTTCAAGTTTGTGATGTTTGTCAGCCTTGGATTTAAATGGATTCCGAGTACCGTAAACTTATCATTTGTCCAGTCCAGGTTAATGTCTGTACATAGTTTTCCTTTACTACGTACTTTGCTTCCGATCCATATAGCTTTCGTTTTTTCTAAGTTTATTTTTAATCCAGATATCCTGAAGAACAGATCAAGGGTGTTGAGAGTGTTTCGGAGGCTGCTTTCTGAACCGTCTAGGAGAATCTGAGTGTCGTCAGCATACTGAGTCAATTTATATTCTACGTTGCCAATTCTGATACCTTTTATTTGCTTGTTTTCTCTAATCATTTGACCTAGCACTTCAGCGCAGAGGAGATAGGCATACGGCGCGATCGGATCACCTTGTCTACAGCCTCTTTTCAGGGGAAAGCTTTGAGATAGATGACCATTCTGTATTATACATGCTGTCATGTCTGTATAGAAAAGCTTCATCCATGTTCGAAAACTGCTTCCAAATCCAAATTTTTTCAAAACATCGCACAGGAAGGAGACGGAAAGAGAGTCAAAAGCTTTTTCAAAGTCTATGAGGAGCAACAGTCCTGGTATGTCCTTTTCATTGCATTCATATATAGTGTCAAATACTTGCCGTACATTATCTCCAAGGTATCTCCCTTTGATAAAGCCTGTTTGATTAGTGTGAATCAAATGTCCTAAAACCGTTTTTAATCTTCTGCTAATGCTTCCTGAGGCCATTTTGTACACGGTAGTGAGAAGTGTGATTGGTCTCCAATTGCTTAAGAAGTTTCTTTCTTTATTGGGTTTTGGGACACACGTAATTACTCCTCTTCTTTGTGAAATTGAAAAGGAACCAGTTTCGTAAGCTTCATTTATGGCTCTGAGCAGGAAATATTTTAAATCGTTCCAAAAGAACTTAAAAAATTCAACAGGAAAACCATCTAGACCGGGGGATTTTTCATTTTTCATTTCACGAAGTGTCGTTGCTAATTCTGTTAATGTAATTGAGCCTTCGAGAGATTGTTTTTCATCTTCTGTTAATGTCTGCAAGTTTAGTTCGTTGAGAAGTCCACTGGTTAATTCTGAATCAGTCTGTCTGATGTCATAGAGATTACTGTAGTAATTCGTGAGTTCTTTGAGAATTTCGTCTGTATCTTCTATGTCCCTTCCATTTACGGTTAGCCTTTGGATTGTTTTTATTCTGTGGTTTCTCTTTTCTAAACTGCAAAAATATTTAGAAGGTTTCTCTCCATTTTCGTACCATCGTGCTCTGGATCTAATCATAACACCCTTCATTCTTTTTTCACGTATGGTTTCTAGTTTTGATTTAAGATTTTCTAGGTGCTTATTAACGTCTTTGTTAGTATCCACTGTTCTGCAGTCTAGTTTTTCTTCGGTTGCTTTTATTTCTTCTTTAAGTTCCCCCTCTTGCTTTTCTTGTTCCTTCTTTTTCCACGAGCCATATGCTATACTTTTTCCTCTTATGTTCATGAGAATCATATCAAGAAAAGTTTGATCCGAAATTTGTAAGTAAATGTCCTTTTTATCTATTGAATCTAGGTTTTTCCTATCATATGGTAACGCTGCATATTGATCTAGTGTTTCTTTAAAGGTATCTTTTACTATCTTAATGTAGTTTATATCACGGAGAAGGGAGGTATTAAATTTCCAATAGCCTGCTCCTTTCTTTTTGTCCGATATATTTAATGTTAGGGTAACAGCCGAATGATCGGTTCTATATCCTGGAATGATATCTGTTTTGGACATGTAGTTTAGCATATCCTCAGTAATGAGAAAAAAATCCAGCCGGGACTGTTTTTTAGGGTTATTTTTCCGCCAAGTATATCTTCTAATATTTGGATGTTGTATTCTGTATGGATCAGTAAAATTGTTTAAGTGAATAAAGTTTAGAACAGTGTCCCTTGCTTTTGGGTTATTTACTGCCACATAATTATCTGTATCTTGTTGCGGGTCAAGGACTAGATTCCAGTCCCCGCATATAATTGTAGATGTATTAATGTCAAGCTTATGAAAGAGTTTTTCATAGAAAATAGGATTGTCAGAGTTTGGCCCATACAAGTTCACTATGCACACCTCCTTTTCCTCCATTACAAGAGAAGCTATGATATAGTTTCCTTCGGTATCTATGGTGGTACGCAAAATTCTGTAATCAAAAGTGTTATTGAATAGGATGGCTACGCCTCGTGCTGCTGATGTATATGGAGCCACAATGCCTGTTAACCCCCATTCATGTAGAAAGGTGTTCACAGTGTTTTCGTTAATATGAATGTCCTGCAGACAAATGATAGAATAGTTTCCACCTCTTACATAGTGCAGTATATCTCTCCTTTTTTCAGTGTTGGCTAATCCCCGGCAATTGATTGAAATCAGCTTTATGTTAGTCATGTTTTTGACCTAGAATATAAAAAAGATCTGTCTCGAGACTGTGTGGAACATCCTAAAATGGGTGTTGGGATGACTTGTGGTAAGGGGATCAAACTCATACCACCACAGTGGGACAAATCTCTCATCTCTTCCACTTGAAAGTTAGAGAAGGACCAATGGTTGAAAGGAAGAAGTTGAAAGAAGGATACAGAAAAAGAGTATACATGTGAGATATTCATGTATAGAAGACTTTTGGTAGACCTCAAACATCTATGAAAAAAAGGGCAAGAGACAAACAAACAAAAAGAAGGCAGAACAATTGAGCCATGACACGTAGGGCCAGTCAAAGCCTAGCCGCACCTCGCCGATGCCGACAAAAGACAAGGCTTCAGGCAATCTGGAAGCTATATACAAAGGTTGGAAATCCAAAAAAAGAACTATGACATAAGGGGTTCCCTATGACCTTAAAAAAAGTAATACTTTGTGTGCTTAATGAAAATATAAACAATTGGGGAGGTGTTTTTTGTTGTGTTTTTTTTTCTTGGGGGATGAGGTGGGGTTCCAAGTTAACAAGGTTCTTATGCAAATCTAAATACATATATCTTAGCATTTGGAGTATCAAAGCAGAATCGTATGCAAAGGGGAAAAAAAGACACCCCCCCACACACACACACACCGTTAACACATACACACACACACACACACAGACATACACACCCACACACACACGCACACACACATACCCGGTCTGCATATGGGTCAATACTAAAGGCATGCAATGAATCTGTCCCATCTAAGTGGGGAAAGGTCATCTATTGGAGCATCAAAGTATATACATGAATATTGAGCAAAACTATTTACACATGGAACCATGCAAATATGAGCAAAGTGCATTGCAAAAGCGTATTAAAACACACACACACAAACACACACATATATACACACACGCACACACAAACCCACCCACACACACACACACACACACACACACCCCGTCAACACATACAGACACACACACACACACACATGCACACACACATACCCGATCTGCAAATGGGTCAATGCTAAAGGCATGCAATGAATCTGTCCCACCTCAGTGGGGAAAGGTCATCTATTGGAGCATCAAAGTACATACATGAACATTGAGCAAAATTATTTACACATGGATTCATGCAAATGTGAGCAAAGTGCATTGCAATAGCGTATTAAAAAAACATATAAACCAAAAAAAAAACAACACACACACACACTCACACACACACACACACACATGCACACACACACACCCGATCTGCAAATGGGTCAATACTAAAGGCATGCAATGAATCTGTCCCACCTCAGTGGGGAAAGGTCGTCTATTATCAAAGTATATATACGAACATTGAGAATAATTATTTACACATGAACCATGCAAATATGAGCAAAGTGCATTTCAAAAGCGTATTAAAAAAAAAAACAACACACACACACACATACACACACACACACACACAGACCCACCCACACACACACACCGTTAGCACATAAACACACACACAGACACACACACACACACACACACACACACATGCACACACACATACCCGGTTCTGCAT